>WBMZ01005995.1:0-278649 GCA_013400975.1 Atrichornis clamosus
GACTTGTTAAATCTCATATTGTTAGATTCTGCCCATCTATCCATCCTGTCCAGGTCCCTCTGCAGAGCCCTCCTACCCTCCAACAGGTCAACACTTGCTCTCAGCTTGGTGTCATCTGCAAATTTACTGATGGAGGACTCAATCCCCTCATCCAGATCATCAGTGAAGATATTAAACAGGACAGGGCCCAGCACTGATCCCTGGGGGACACCACTGGTGACTGGACACCAACTGGATGTGTCGCCATTCATCACCACTCTCTGGGCCCGGCCATCCAGCCGGTTCTTGACCCAGCGAAGAGTGAACATGTCCAAGCCCTGGGATGCCAGCTTTTCCAGGAGGATGCTTCCCACGGACAGGCAGGTGTTCAGGCATCTCCAGGAGAGCAGGGCCCCCCCACGTGTAATGGTGACTTGGGAAGACAAAGACTATCACTCCAAACATCCCCCCTTTCCTCCTTCTTCCCCATTTTATATACTGAACATGATGTCATATGATCTGGAATATCCCTTTGGTCACTTGGGTTCTCCTGTCCTGGCTGCTTCTCCTCCCAGATTCCCATGGACTCCCAGTCTCCTCGCCAGCATGGCCATACAAAAAGCATCCAAAACACAGTCCCATACTGGCCCAAACCAGACACTACTCCACACTAAATGGAATAGTGTTTATGCAGACTCGTTATCCTTCTCAGTGGGTAACTTCATAGTTCCCCATCACTTGTGAGATTTGTATCTTGATCTAAATGGGATGGAGATTTGTCACTTGGCGTCTTTCACCAGGATTCTCTAGGTGCACACTCAGACCAGTATGATAGCAGGGGTGTGCCACAGCCATCGTGAATGGCAAAAGTTATATCCTTTTGGTTTAGTTAAACAGAGATGCAGTTTCATTAAGGTGGTGGCTTGGTTTTTGATGTTACCTAAAAATAAACAAGGTACTCACTGGCATTGTTACCTTTTCATTGCTTGTCCCATCAAAGGAGACAGTGCCAGGGAGAGGACAGAAGTGACTTTGAGATGACATTGCACTAATTTGTAAAAATTCTGGAATTCCCGTTGAGATGCTTCCTAAGGATGTTACAGGCATCTGTCAAAAGCTCTGCTTCTACTTTGCTTTGGTATATGCCCAGAACCAGACACAGATGCTGTAAAATGGAGTGATTAAATATGTTGATTTCTTGTAAGAAATGGTTACTGTAGTTTGTTTCATAGTTCAGGAGTCAGGAGGGACCTTTAAACATACCTTTGCTCTGCTTGTGGAATTTGAAGATGACTTTCTTTTTTTCCTTTTTTGATGTTGGTTTGTTGTTTTTGGTTTTGTTTTTTTTTAAGCACAAGGCTTATTTAATAACTTTTGTAGGCAAAAGCATTTTGCAATGCCAAACATCTTCTGTTCAGAGCAGCACTTTCTTTGCTGTTCAGCTCAGAGTGCTTTAGACAGAATAGGAGAAGGACATGAAGCAGAATTGCTTTGTACTTAGCAGAATTAGAATAAGCCCACAAGCACATGGTTTGTACTTTCTAATTCCAAGAGCCTGAATCTGATCTCACTCCTACTAATCTCTAAAGGGATTATGCCTGATTTGCACCATGCTGAATGAAATCAGAATCTGTCCCTGAAAGGCTCTTTGTACTTCAGACATTGTCTCAAGGCAGCTGACCTGCAAATATGAAAAGGAAACCTGTGTTCCCGTGGGTTAATTGTTTAAATTTGTCAAGCTAAGTTGACTACAGCTTGTTTAGCAGGGAAATGGTATTGTAAAAACTCAGGCTAGAACCCGTTTACCTCTATTGGACTAATAGGAGTTAATCAGAGGACCCTCTTTGGTGCAACACAGTGCTCTGTATTTGCATAGTACCTTTCATCTGAGGATATTAAATAACTACTTCATTGCAATTCTGGAAGCTGTTCAGCCAGACAAATCTCTTTAATGACCTGCCGTGACTCTGGTTGCTAGCAGTGAAGCAAAAATAAGTTAGTACATTGGGTCTCTGGTCATGAGTGGCATCTGCAAGAAGAGGTGTGCAGCCGAGAACAGTGTGAAGCTGTTAGCCGAAAATACCGGGGTTTCTGGAGTAAAGGCTGTGGCATACTTAGCTGCTGAGAAGAAAATTGATTTTTATTAGCACAAGTTCAGTTAATGTTCACTGAGATAGGTACCAAAAAAAAAAGTACAGTTTCAGAGTGAGAAAGCACAGGTTGTCTTTAAGTCATCATGGCAACTTCTTTATAGCCCCAAATTAATATACTTTTTGTTCATGTTTTAGTTGTCTACATGCTCATTTTTAAGGCTGTGTTTATATTGGGATTAAGGGAACGTTGAAAACACCTTTTTATAGGGCTGCTCTAAAGGAAACTGGTATATTATTATATACCTGTGCATATTCTCAAATAAACAAGTCACATTTGTCATTGCTGCAAAACATAATTTTGGTGTAGTGACACATTTGCACAGTGTTTGAACTACCTAAATGCAGCCTTGTGCAATTGCCCACCTATTCCCTTAAAAAGTTTTCTTCTTGAATTCTGTTACCAGCTTTGATTTCCCAATAACTGTCTCTTTGCCATGTCAATTTGAGATGCTCCAAGCTTTTAAACTGCAGTAGTTAGATAACTGAGGAGGGTCCTGTCTTTATGGACCGTAGGATACCTACATCCCATAATTCACTCAGCGTAATGAAAAACACTGAATTCCGGGACACCTGTCAAAAAGGCACAGCATAGGAAGATTTTGCTCACAATGGTTCAGTTTTCCCATGCAAACATCTGCTCCTGCTGTGGAGCTGAGCCACTTTTTCCTTTCCAACCTGAAAGCATGGTTATGACATTAAATATATTGAATCAAATTTGGATGCACAGTCATTTGTCTGGAAAATACCCTTAATATTCTTTACAATAAGCAGGAAAGACTGCTACTTCCTCAAAGGTGTATTTTGCTTTATTACTAGTTTCTCCAAGTTGTTAGCCATGGCTAATGTAAGCTGTGCCTGTCTATCAGCAGAGACTGGAGGAGCTAATGACTGTGTTCCTGGAGATGAGACTTCATTGATTCAAGCTGAAACAGCTGGTGAGCAAGGCTCTAAGAAGTTTGCATTAGAACAAAAAACCCAATTGGCTTTGTGTCTATAGTTTGTATAAGGAACCCAGAAAGCTCTGTAGTGAGTTCTCTGTATTTTTCTATTTTCCACAAAATAATCATCATCACCATCATCATCTCAGGTCCACATCTCTCTACTTTTCTATATTCACCTGATATAAACTAGAGTAAGTGCTACATTAAACAAATGTGGGATTTACTGGGGAATGAGATTTCCTGGTTACCTCTCACCACTCAGCACAGCTCTGCCTTCCTTTGATGTCGCCTCTGCAGCAACGTATGCATCAACCTGGGTCCTCTTCATTGAAAAAGAGGGATACTGGGCCTTCCTTTGGATCTTTTGCCATCTGATTGAATCAGATTGCTCTAAAAATTCTCTTCATCTGTATCTCCACTATAGGGTAAGAGACATTTTTCTCTACTTGTCTCTGTTCTCAGCTGGTCCCACTAAGTCTGTTGCCACAGAAGATGTAAAGGTGGAGAAACTTTCAAATACACCACATATCAGATATAAACTCCACTGCCTTGCTGAAGTGGTTAATGTTGTTTAGCTGACGTTTTTGCAATGTAGGAAAAGCTACATATTACTGGCCAAGCACTCTGTAATTTTCTGGTATTTCTGAAATGGATGCCAGCACTTGGAAATATTGAGTAATTTTTAATTGAAGGGATATGATCAGTAGGTGATTAGTTTTTGAAGTGCCTTGGATGTATGCTATGTTGTAGAGACAAGCCATCTGGAGCAAGGCTGTGGTTTAGTTTCTGTAATGAGTACCCACGGACTCCAATGCCAAAATGACCAGGTTTATTACATGGATAAAGATCTTGAGTAATTCAATTCATTTTCACAGAACTAAATGAACTAAAATGAGAACACAATTTGGCCTGAAGTTTTAGCTTAATGCTCTTAATTATTAAACCAGGATCATCACTGCATTTTCCACTATGCTTAAAATAACCAGCCACAGCAAATCAGACTGAGTTCCTTCCTCTGCGTGCAGCTTTTACCAAATTTGCCATGGCCAGGATTTCACCACATTTTGCCTGGATGAGCAGTGTGACTCCCTTAGGTGTTTCTTGTATTTGCTGCTCCTCTAACCCAGCAGCACCTCACTCTGCCTCTGACCTTGTGGTGAGGCTGGTAGGGAAGAAGAGTCATAGAACCATAGAATGGGTTGTGTTGGAAAGGACCATTAGAGGTCACCTAGTCCAACCCCCCATGCAGGCACACCTTCCACTGGATCAGGTTGTCCAGAGCCCTGTCTATGCTGACCTTGAATGTTTCCAGGTATGGAGCATCCACCACTGCTCGGGGCAGCCTGTTGCAGTAATACGGTCTCTCTAGTGGGGATTACTGGACAGAAGAGTCCCACCCTAAATCTGTGTTAGTTACAGAGCTCATGGCTTGCACTGCTGCAGGGTGCCTGGGCAGTGCTGCTGCTGGGTACCTGCAGCAGCCGTGTTTGTGTTGCCAGGCTTGTAGCTGCTGGACTTAATTACTCTAAAATGAAGACTGATTTGTGGTATCACACCAAAATTATTCCTTCCTCTTCCTGAAATTTTCATTACACAGTCTTTTTGCTTAGGTCCAATCGGTCATGGTGATGTACAGTGCTGAAACTTGAATCTGAAGGGCTGCCCTGTATCTGATGTGTCAAGGGGTGTTTGGAGGAGTGAGGGTTACTGGAGGAAGTGACTGGAAGTGTCTGAAAGAAAAAAAAAACCAAAACAACCTTGAGAATGCTTTGATCTGAAGTTAAATATCAGTGCACCAAGGAGGTGTATTTTTAGGAGGAGGGCACAGGCTGCATGTGAGTAGGTTATTCTATTTGATGTGCCGAGATCAAGGTGTCCGTCTTTAACTGCTCATCTGGCCAACTTTTCTTGTGTTTTCCCTCTTAATTTTTCCCTTGTGTTTTAGAATCATTTTTCCCACTTGTTCTGTGAAACATTCTTATGCAAAGCCAAGTTTCCTGCAACTCAAGCAAGCTGTTTGTAGCACAAGAGCAAAGAGGTGTCAAAGTTTTGGTTTTGCATAAAAACACATCACTTATTTCCTTTTGTTTTTTCCTTCCCATGCTTGATGTTAAATGAGCAGTACTTTAATGAAGCATTTAATGGAGAAAACAAAACAAAACAAATTCTATATCCTCTAGGTTGTTCCCAAATCCCTGAATGAAAAATTATTTACAGATTAAAGCCCTTACTGTTCTTGTGTCATTGCAAAGCAAATAATGAGCAGAACTTGAAAAGCTCTGCTATCTCCTGGTTGGAGCACCAGCCTCTATTACAAGATCAAACAACCATGCCAGCACTTTTTCATGGTACCAGATGACTAAGTTTCATAGCAGATTCTCCTCCAATTTAATGTTGCTAATGACTGTGTGAATGAGATTTATACTGTAAGCTCAAGTTTGAAATCTCAGCTTTGGTATTGGAGCTTAAACAATATGTACATGGAGAGGCTGTTGGGGGAATGTAAACATCAGTTTAAAATTGGCAAGTTTTGCAGTTGTTATTGCAATTTCCCTAAAGCCATGCAATCCATAGCAGACCCAGGAAAAAATTGCAGGATTCAGGTCCTTGCTGTAAGCAGGGCCAAGTGGTGTGCTCTGAGCACTGGCACATGATGAACAAGCCAGTGGTCTCTCAGCAAGGGGTGAGTCTCTTGGGTAATTCCTGTTTTAAACAACAGAACTGGATTCATGCTTCAAGCAGCCTCAGACAGCCAAAGAGGAATAAACTTCAGGTTAAAACCTTGTGTTTCATATCATTACCTTCTTTTCCTTCCTTTGTACCCCTGCAGTGACAGTGTGTCAGAGGATAACAGGAAGGGGAGCTGTGCTACAGGTGGGAATAATAAAAACTAGCAAGGTCTACACTGTGAGGTCCCAATCTCCACAAGAAAAATGGAGCACTTCTCTTGCCTTCTAAAGTACAGGAAAGAAAAACAGAGGCAGGTTTGGATGGAACATTTGGGCAAGCTGAACCCCAGACAGCGTAGCTATTGAAACAGGTGATGAGATATAAATATATATACACAGCTATCTGTCAACCTGTTCTCAATCAAGGTGAAAAACTCCTGGCTGACTGAAGTCTGTTCTTCGTGAAATATCCAGAATATGTCTGTAACAGAGTCTGCTGACAGGGGCCTGAATCACCAACCTCCCAAATGCACTCCCCAACCACATGTGGTGACATTTGGCCCCTCCACCTGCAGGGCTGCTCCTTTGAAAGGATGTGTGTCAGTGACAGTATTGATTTCAGCTTATTCTTAACTACTATGTAATTGCAGGCTGAGAACTGTTGACTTACAGTTTCAGGGAAACAAGATAATGTGTTTTATCTTTCTTCCAAGAAAAGTCTCTATGTGATCTCTGATTCCAGCCTTTGAAAGGGTCCTGCTTGTGGAGATTAGGTAAATAGAGACTTTGCTAATTTTTAAAATTAGCCAAAGAGGATAGACTTGGGTTAGGACACTGGATTGAAGAGAGGGCTTCATTTTTTGCCATAAAAGAGCGATGAACTCCATTTCAGTGTGGTTTTGCCAACTATGGTCTGCAACTGCTACTTTACACCTCTTTTAATATTTCTTTTCTGTTATTTTTTTAAATGTGTTATCACACTAAAAATTTTGGAACAGCTGGATGAGTCAGTACAGATACTGTGCAGGTACAATACTGAATCCTTAGGCATCTATCCTTGAAGAGCTTAAATGCAGATAGCTTATTTTATGGGGAAGTCACAGGTGCCAAAATTTTAAACTAATAAAGACACATGGGGAACATCTGAATTTGCAGTATAAGAAAATTTCAATAGAATAAATAATCCTATGGGCTCTATTTTTTTCTCTTTAAGGTTTCTCCATAGCCCATGTCATGCTAATATGAATGATGAGATGTTAAAATATGTCAGAATAATATTCCTAGAGACTCCACTGTTTTGGATAGGGAAAGGAGAGTTTAATGCTTACTTGTTTCTAAATATACCTATTTATAAAATAAAAGCATGCTTGCTTTTGCTGGACAGGTAGTTCATGTTACCTGAGCTCTCAATGTATGAGAATCTTGACTAAATGGTTTTGGTTTTGTAAGCTACAACCTTGTTACCTCCAATATACTGGATGAGAAGAATGAATGGCTCATTTTCTGTGAGGGTGGTGAGACACTGGAACAGCTTGCCCAGAGAAGCTGTGGGTGTCACATCCTTGGAAGAGTTCAAGACCAGGTTGGGTGGGGCACGGAGCAATGTATCCAACCTACTGGAAGGTGTTCCTGCCCAGGCAGGGGGTTGGACCAAGAAGATCTCTAAGGTCCCTTCCACCTCAAGTCATTGTGTGATTAATAGCTCTTGATAGTTAGCAGACATGGTTCCAAATGACAGTATGTGACTGGCAGTGTGTTGAGAGTAGATGTCCCTCAGCAGGATTTGCCATCAGCCTGGCAAAGATGTGGAATGTTGTTGGAGAGGGTGTCAAAGTGGGATGCTGCTGCCTGCCTGCCGTGAAAGCAGAGGTGACCCTGGAGCAGAGAGGGGTGCATTGGTGCAGGAGTGAACCAGCCCAGGTGCACGGCAGTGCCCCATGGGACTGCAGTTTGGAGAGCTGCCAGGCCCAGAGTAGCTGCAAAGGTGTTGATCTCGTACGCAGAAAACCTTGGTGGCAGGAGGAATTTCTGCTGCCCAGGCAGCTCCTTAATATAAGGTGCTGCATGGACAGCACTGACCCTGGTGCCTACTCAGAGGCCTTATTCTCCTTCTGCACTTGACATGCGGTGATGGAGAGTGGAGGGAGCTGCCACCACAGAACTCATCTTTCCTTCTCTGGCAGGATGAAGCCTGTAGTTGTTACCTCTGTCTCCTCTTGGTCCCAGTGCTGGGAAGGGAGGGTTGAACTGTGGTAATTGCACTCGTGACAGGGAAGGTGGTTTTAGGTTTGCAGGGCTTCCTGACTGCTGCAGCTACAGTACATTTTGTCCCCAGACATGTCTTTATTCTTCATTTTTTGTGGTTTTTCATGCAAGGAGGCTTAGAGCACTGTCCTCCTGGGTGTCCTGGGTTGGCGGTGAGGACAAAAAGGGACAAGAGAAAGCTGTCAAATGGAGCCGGTGCTCAAGAGAAGCCAAGAAAACAAACAGCCAGGAAATATGCCTGGGTTCTGGGACTCACTTCCTTAGGAGGCACAGTGGAGAGCAAAAACATGTGGGATGATTAAGATGTGAGGGAAAACCATGCTCATGGTTGGCAACAAGCCCTGCCTTTTAGCGCTGAGGGTAGGGCTTGGTTTCCCCATCTCACTCCAGGGCTAGTACGTGTGGCTCTCATGGACAAGAGTCCCACTCCCTCAGGCCCCTCTCCTTCCTCCCGGCTGACAGGGTCATTGGCAGAATCAATACTGGGAATAATCCCCTGCTGTGACCCCATAATCTAAAAACAACCTTGGGGAAGGGAGTATCTGAGAGAATTGGATCTTAAAAGAAAATGAAGAATACTCCAGTTTCTTTTAATTGGGAGAAAGCTGCTCACCTTTTGAAATGAAAGGGAGTGAGTGCATGCAGAGCAAGCATGGTGCAAGGTGGAAACAGTTCATGTTCTGTCTGGAACAGGGAGTGTTTTCCTGTGCTGAGAACTTCCTTAGAGTGCAGATCAGTGTGAGATGCATCTGATAAGTACAAGCATCTGCAACACATGTGCTGCTATCAGAGCTGATAATCTGTCCTCCTTTAATAGGTCACAATGAGAAATAGGTATTTTAGCATGTGATTTGTCTCATTTAGAGGAAATATTGAAAAAATAGGCTTTGGAGCTGGGCCTTCCTCCCTGTTGACAGTTAAAAAAGCCTTGGTGACTTGCTCAGGCATTGAGGTGTGACGTGAGATCAGATGGGTCCTGCCCCAGCACGGCTTGGAGTGAGATCCTCTTAACCTCTTAGCTGGGGATGCAGGTGCCAGAGGGCAGAGGCTGGGGTGCCTAACTGAGGGAGCTAATGCTGGTTCTGTGGTTACCTTCTTGTGTGGAGATTGAGGCACCAAGGCAGTGTCCATCAGGCAAGCTGATGGGAGACTTTCAGAGACCGAAGAGCACTGAGTTGTCTGCACCTTAATGAAAGTCAGTGAGAGCTGTGCTGCTTTGCTTCTTTTATGTCTTTTATGTCCCATGTATATGTGCTGTCTTTTGAAAAATATCCAGCAGATGTTGTCCCTTTTAGATGAACGTGAAAGAGATGGAGAAGCTTCATTATGGTCCAAAATTAACAGGATCTGCTCCTCTTTCTGTAGGAAGGAAAAAAAGATTCACTGGCTTGATTGGCTGAGATCTGTCCTGCAGAACCCAGGACCCAGACTCTTTTGCATAAAACCTTAATACATAAAACAGAGTAAAAACCCAAATAAACAATTGTGCTAAGATCCATGGCTCAGCTGAAAAGCAGTGGATGCCTTCCTGCTGCCTACCCCCCCTGTACACTCTCAGGAGTGAGAGGTCCAGACTGACCTGACCCCAAGTGCTCACTTTTGCAAAGTTTTTTGTGTTCCACATGAGAAAATAGCTTCCTCAAGTATTTAATACTTTGCCTTGTCCCAGTTGGAAGAATGCTGTGAGCCCTCTGCACAGGGCAAATGTGAGGTGGTATTTTTTTTCCCACATGAAAGAATAGCAACATTCAGGTTTCAGTGTAGTGTTGATGCTTTGTCAAAGTCTAGTTGACCCTGAAACTTGCCGCTGTGCTCTAGTTTTGAGTAGACCCGGAGAGCAGGGTTTCTGATACACCAGATGCTATGTCTCATGCTTTGGGCTGTATTGCTGCCTCCACCAGGTTAAGGAAGAAATGGCTTTTCCTACCTTAAAGAGCCTTTCATAACTTTCTGGTGGTCTTTTGCAGCATTAGCTGCTGGTGAAAACCTGAGGATGGAATTTCACCTGTACAACTATCTGAATTACAGTTGTAATTCCTGTGGCAATTTCCCTTTGTTCACACTGTTCAGATGCATTTTTCTGATAATTTGTAGCAGATTCATTAGCTCTTTATTCAGCAGGATAGCTCTGCTGTGCATGCCAGTCAATGTTGCTACTATAACACATTTGTCTTTAATTTGATACCCCATTGCTCTTACACATGTTCACTGTCATTGCAAAAGTGTGCTTTTGTTGACTTTTCTCAGGAAGGGATGAGGGGATACAAAAGTGAAATTTGTTTAGTAGAGAAACATAATTTCTGTTCTCTGTTAACAACTAAATATGTAAATGAAGAAAGCTAAAAATATTAGTCAATCACAGAAAAGTAAAAGGAGTACTGCTTTGCCAATGCATCTGAGGGATGTGAAAACATGGTTCTTTTTCAGAAGATTTTGTGTTGTAATTCTGCATCACACCTCTGGCTCTCAACACTCCGCTCTCTGTCTCTGTGTGTGTTCAGCTCATGGTATTCTGATTATTTGTGACTAGCTGGGCAGCTACAGCCTTAATTATTATGATGCGGTCTAAAATCCCCTGAGACACCGAAATACTTGAAGACAAGGAACGATGTTGCTAAATAGCACATGATACAGCTGGAAATTCTGACCACAGAAAGCCCAGATGTCTGCTAGAGGCACCATTTTCTTAATTACCTAATTTTGGATATTTAAGGAACTGTGTTAAAAAGAAACAAAACTAAGCTGTGGGCAGTGCTTCTGAGGTCTAACATGAGTGTTACGGATGACCCTTAGACCTTCAAAATTCAGATGCTTCCAGAAAAACAAACAAGCAAAGAAACCTCTACTGTGTGCCTTTTTATCAGGTTGATTTTTTTTTTTTTGGAAGCTTTAAAATCAAAAGTTGCATCTCAGATTGGGGAATGCTAAGTCTGCTTCACTGTGATGCTTCCCTTATTTGCAAGGTTTGTGGTGAACCATTTATGAATGTTTGACTTTGCACAGAACCCCTGAATTACCATCTGCCCACACACAGCTTTGCTCTGGGGTGGCTCTCCAGTGCTCTGCCTGTCCTTTCTCAGTGCCAGACCTCAGGGAGTGACAACTTCCCAGCACAAAGCACTTGTCCTGTAGTTCTGCTTTTGCTTTGCTATATTCCAATCTTTTTTTTTTCCCCTCTGACCTGCTGATGATGACCTTGCTGAACCTCTGTCCTGATATGTATCTTATGCTCCCCTGAAATATCATGCACAGGAAGCATCTGGCTGTTCCCCTGCTGTATGGGGCATTCTTTTAGCGGATTATCTCTGTTTCATTCTGCTTCATTCTGGCATAAAGCCCTGCAAAAGTCATTTGACTAACCTAAGCTCTCTGCAGATCCAGATCATCCATCTCTCGCCACTCCTGAGACGCAAGTGATTCCTGCGGTGTCCACCTGCTCGGAGCTGGCTGCCTGGGGAACGGGGGCATTTGTCAGGTTTGCTTTTTTCCCCTTCTTATTGCTTTGTCATTCATACCCCCCCAGAAAAGGAATTGCAAGTTGCTAGGAGAAGGTGAATCAAAACGTGCTCAACTTTGGGAAGTTAAGTGTGTGATGGAGATGGGATTTTTAATCATCCACTGACAGTATTCATAGTGGCAAGGAGGAGGTGTATTTCTCACAAGCTTCTGGCTTCTACATTTGCAGATTTTTCATTGAGAGGGAAGTTAGGTTTTGTTTTGCAGGTGCAAGAGGAAACAAGTGTCTGTGTCTTCCTTCCGATTTTACCCTGGGTTTTCTTTTTTCTTTAAAAAAAAAATTGGTGTAACTGCTTTTCACAGCTCTGGCAGGTAGCCAGCCCCCTGTGTGTTTCTATGTTGAGTCAACAATAAATCCAGCCAGAGGACAACAGCTTAATGGTTTGTAGTAATTATCTATCCAAAATCCTGGCTAAAATCTTCATCTCTCCAACCTGTGTAGCTCCCGCGTTTGCTTCCGTTCCTCCCAAAGGGAAACCTTTGGTTTGTGGTGAGCTGCCAGAGGGCCGGGTTTGTGCCTTGGTGTGTGTTCAAGGCCAGGTTGGATGAGGCTTAGAAACACCTGGTCTAGTGGAAGGTGTCCCTGCTCACAGCAGCGGGGCTGGAACTAGATGACCCTTGAGGTTCCTGTGAACCCAAACCACTCCGTGATTCTGTGGCGTGAGTAGTGCAGGTAACGTTGGTGCAGCACAGAGTGGCCGGGACCCCTGGGGTCCCCACATCCCTGGTGAGGCATATGCCTAACGTGTCCCTTCTGGAAAATCAGGAGAACCTCCAATTGGGTTATAAAACCTTTTTCCAGGGTGAAATATAATCTACTCAGTTCCAGATAAATGGGTTTCAGTTTGACATTTGGTTTTGGTCTTGTGCATTATTGCTGTGTTGATAAGATTAATGATGTTGTCATGGTCATCCTAATGGTGTTTCACCAAAATGCCTCCTTTTCAGGTTGGGTAGCAATGTGAGAATCTCTCCCTTCATGTTTTAATTTTTTTTTTTCTAACTTTCCTATTAGCAGGATAAGCATTGAGATGTGATTCCCAGTGCTGAGACTAGCAGGTCCATTCAAAGAATTGAAAACCTCTTGGTTCTTGAGGGCCAGCTGAAGGGTATTTAATGTTTGGGGCTGCATCAAACCCCTCAGAATATGGCTGCAAGGAACAAAGGCCTCTGAGAGACGTACTTATTCATCACTGTGTGCAGTCATACATTATAAAGCTTAATGTTTGCTGGCAGCCTGGGTGATAGGGAATTCATTTGCTCTGTGTTTGCCCCTTAATCATTATGATGATTTCTTATACATCATCTCTAAAAGGTAGATTAAGTTCAAGCATGACAAAACTTCCCATGGTATTGCTGATGAGATCTGCCCAATAAAAGCAGCGCTGGGTTTATTTTAATTTTTTTTTGAGGCAAAGTTCTTATTTACCTATTACCAAACCATGCAATTACTTAAAGACATTATTTTTCCGCTCAGTGATGAAATAAGCCCCAAAGTCGTACCAGTGAGGTCACCCAGATACCGCAGATGAGGTCCCTGAGCTTAGCAGCAGTTTGCTAATTGCAGCTGATGCAGTGCCCTGGAAGCAGCATTCATTAGCAAGATGCTGCTTGGCTGCTGGCAGGTTCCAGCCGGGATGCACAACGCACTGGTGGCTGTGCTGTTCTCAGCATCACGGAAACCCTGAAGTCAGTGATAACCCTGCGGTCAGCAGGGCGAGCAGAAGCAGAGCAGACATCCTGACAGAGACCAGGCAGTGCTGCTTGGTTCACAGCACAGTCTTTTTGAACTGCAAGAATTTATTTTCCCTTTCGGGGCCCCTGAGCTTGAGTTTCAAAATGAGAACCGTATTTTGAGCTCTTTATTCTGGTAGAGGATCAGCTCCTTTTTCCTGCTGAAGCTCTCTCAGTGCTGAAAAGGTGTAAAAATAAGTCAGATTCTGGCTCATGCTTTAAATTTAGTGTTTTGTGCTTGTCAGGTTGGCTCTTTTGGTGGGCCCCGAGTGCCCCTTGTGGGCTGTGGCTGAGCAGGCGAGGTCCCACCGTGCTGTCACACTCTGCCAAATGCAGCTCTGCTCCTCGTGTGTGGCTGTTCTCGCTGCCTAAAACTCTCTCAGCTCACTTTGTGTAGGGTGTCTCTCTTCCAAGTGAGTAAACCACAGATGCAACTTCCTGCACGATTACCAACTTCTGTAGAACCGTTACGGCTTCCTACGAGGTCTCCTCCTCGGCTCCCACTGTGCTGCTGCTTTTCTGAAGGCAAATTAAACAGATCTATTCCAATCTGACTGAAGCCATTGAGTTACTTAAACAGATTGACCTGACTTAGGCTTATCAATTTCTTTAATGAGGTGTCCTCTGCAACTTCTGCTTGGCTTTTCACCATCCTTCTCATTAAAAAATTTATTTCGGAATCTCTTTGTCCCAGGTGCAGTCATTGCCAGATAGTTGGCTGGGTATATGCCTGACCCTTACCCCCTAATAATGCTTTAATTTTCATTTTTAAATCTAGCAAAGGCACTGAGAAATCACCTTGCTTATAAATGTATGATTTGGAAAGCATTTTAACTGTAGCTGAGGAACACCAGTGAAGAGGGTGCTTCTTGCCTCTGGCTCCACAGAAATAACCCTGCATAACAGAAAGAGTTTAAGGATTAAGATGCTGTTTTTTGCAGCCTGGGTGAGATGTCTTCTTAGAATCACCTTTTAAAATGACAACAGTGACAGATTCCACCCAGGCTAGAGGGAACCTGCAGGATCAAATAGTGGATATCTGAAAGGTTTACCCAAAGTGTAGGAAAAGAAATAATTGTCAATGTATAGAGAAACTGGTGTGTTTCTCTGGGATAAGTATGCCTCAGAAATGACTGAATTAATCCGGATTTACTCAGATAAAACTGCACTCTGCCCTTGAGCATCTCTCCATGGGCACGTCTTTCTTGATGCTGATGGTCCTCCTAAAGCTATTGAATTGGCTAATGTTAGCAGGTTGTTTTAGTCCTTTTGCTTCAGCCATCAAGAGTCATTTTTGTATTGTACATCAGTCAAGGCCAGGTCCTCCACATGTGCATAAAGTCAAGCCTGTTTGAAGGCCTTACTCAGGCTACAAGGAGAATTCCTTTTTTGTACTCCAGATCCTTCAACTTGAACCTTCACCCAAAAGTACCTCCCAAGCTCTTCCTCCTGCCCCAGAAAAATAACAAGCAATGCTGGTTTCTTCTTTCAGGGCATAGATTATTAATCCTTCAGGTGTAAGCCCCAGCAGAGCTCTCAGCGGTGGGAAGGGAGGATGTTCTCCAGCCTTCTCAAGAAAACTGATGCTTGTGGCTGACTTTTCTGCAAAGGCCCATCTAGTCCATGTGTGTTGGGCACAACACATACAATGTGGGGACTCTGAGGAAGCACAGGCAGAGAAATGCCTGATTTTTGGGTGCCTGTTGTGCAGCCATGAGGTGTATGGCAAATACTCACTCTGTCAAAATGCAGTGTGCAAGGACACCACACCAGGCACCTCTGGGAACATTACTACCACTACTACTATTTTTTTTCTTTTTCTTTTAAGACAAAGTCCCTTCAGAGTTTAGTGTGGGAAGAGGACTACTGGCCAGAAGGGGTTTGATGCACAAGTTTGCACTCAGGCATCCTTATTAGTCTGTTCTTGTCTCTCTGACCCGTTCCCAGAGCAGAGTCCATCAGAGCTGACCAGGTTTAGCAGGACTGGTTTTGCCTTCATCTTCTGCATGCTCCTTCTGTACTTGGTGGGGGCAGGTTCCCAGCTCCACTGAAATGTCATTTTGGTCTTTCATTCTGGTAGAAATAAATCCAATTTCATGTGAAGTTGCTGCAGAAGAAAAGCCTTCTGCTCTGGCAATAAACCCCCTCTGCTCCTGTCCCTCCTGCTTCAGACACCCAGCCTAGCTGGTGACAGTATTTTCATCTCAAATGCACAGTTAGAAGAGCAGGGCAGGGAAACCCAAGATGTATCTTGCTTAATAGATACCTTGTATAAAGAAGTACCTTTTATTCCCAGACAGCGAGAAGAGGAGGAGTGTGTGTGTGGCTGTCTGCCTGGGGAATAGAGTGGGATTCAGGGAAGTGGAGGCATCCCCGTGGCATTAGCGAGGACACTGTGTTACAGATTCCAGCAGTGTGCTCCAACCCCCTGGCTGCAGAGCAGAGATTGCTCTTCTTTGTCACAATATTTATTAGTGACTGCTATTGGATTTTTCATAAAACTGATTCAGCAGAGCATTTGCATCTGCACTATTTAAGCAAGTGGGAAACGACTCTGTCATTACAAAGTTAGATATGTGCTTAAGTGTCTTGCTGAGCTGGTATTAATTTAAAGAAAATAAATAGCTGCTTCTTGGCTTGAGTAGGAAGCAGTCTGGGGCCAGTGTGTGCAACCTGATTAGATTTAGAATGTTTTAGTTCTGAGTGCCTAACTTAAGATACCTCAAAACACAAATTTATAAAATAAAAAATACAAGCATCCGTGAGAAAAACAGAGCCTTAACGTAAATAAACCATGTACAACAGCCCCAACAGTCATTTACAGAGGGTTTTCCAAGGTGTGCAGTCCAAACAGTTGGATAATGAATGTAAAGTTGTCCAGAGGAGCATGTCTATTGGATTTGCAGACAGTATTATTGAGCTGTGGTCAGACTGACCACAGACAGATCCATTTTGACTCAAATAATCAAGTAGCAGTCTGCATGGAAGCCACAAGAGTGTGGAGAAGGTGGATTTTGTGTCCTGTGTGTGCCCAGTAGGCCTGATCCTTCATTCCTGTTTCAGTTCTGAGAAACTGACTATTAAAATCAAAGAGGTTTTTGACTGAATAAGGAGTTCAGGCTGTATTGCTGTGGATTTTAGTTCCTTCCATTCATTTTCCTTTGATTATCAGTACAATGCTTTATTTTTGCACAGTGCAATATTTTATTAAAGGCACATTTGTAGCTAATAACATTTATGAAGAGACAGCTTTGACTGAAACTGCATCTGAATGTCACTTGAATAATGAATGGTAATGCCAGATATCCATTAAAATTTGAACAATGATAACTGTATGTCTGTTAGAGTCCCCTTTTTGATGGATATGGCCAGCAGCCATTAAAATACAGTGAGAATTCTTGTTCGCAGTCCCACAATGGCTGATAGTAACACTCTTGATAAGAATTTGCAGCTCAATACACCAAATTTATAAAAGGGACTTATTGCAGCTAACAGCAGCTCTGAAGATTGAAATGTAACCATCATTCCGTTCTACTTTTTTTTTTTTTAAGTCTCATACATGTAAAGAAAGGATTTTACTTCCCCATCACTCTGTAGAGTTGGTTTCCTGCTGGCCCTTATTAGAAGTTACTCACTTTTTGAATTTAAAATATTAGCCAATATCCCCACTGGTTTAAAGGAAAAAAACCCCAACTTTTCATCGTATGTTTAACCCAGAGGGTTTGTAGCATTTAGAAATAGAAGTGGCCTACTGGGTCATCTAGTCAATTTTCTACACCCCTCCATTATTTCTCCCAGGCCTTCATGTTTCTGGTCTTTTTAATGTTTACAGATGCATTGCTGCTGCCGCTGCTCCTCCGGCTCAGTGACGTGTGGGTGTCACTAGGCTCTAAGAAGGAGACTCACGCGGCACTTTGAAGTTGGAGGAAAATATGGAAAAATCTTCTTAATAGCATCTATCCCAGAAAGTGACTTTGCTTAGCTTACAGTAAATATGAGGTGCTTCAAAAAATTTTAAAACTACAGAGTCTTGTAACAGTTTCCTTGGACCTACAAAGCTGATGCAACAGAGGCAGTGTGGTCCAGTGGCTGACATGGCTGACAGATTTATATTCTTCGTTTTGACCTTCAAAAAGTCACTTAATCGAGCTTTTTTCCTTTCCCCCCTTATCCCTTCTGCAGAGCAGGGTTTATCTGAGCTGAAAGTGCTTAGTAAGCACCAACTGAGCACCTACTGTGCCAGGACCCTGAGCTTTATCCCTCAAGCCTGGTCAAATACAAAATAACAGGTTGGTCTTCTGAGAAAATAAGTTGTTGAAAGAATCGTGAGGGCTAGGGTTCTCGACTGGCACAAAGAACTGGAGTTCCTGAGGATTTGGCAAGCTGAATTTAGTTTTTCTTCTATCATTAAGGATACAGTTTGTTGACTTTGCTGATTCTTTATCCCCGTTCCTGTGTTCAGTTCCGATCTGGCAGCAGGAGTTGGAAGGCTCACATCCTTGTGAATTAAACAGGATGCAGTGCCTAATTATTATCTTGATTAAATTTGGTGATTAAGTGGTCTGTAATTGTCTGTAAGCTCAGACATCCCAAGATATTACTCAAAGCCATGGTTACTGATCATCTGGCCAGGGCTGAGATGGCACGGCGTTGATTAAATCTTACTTTAAGGGGAAGTTGTTTCACATCTCTGCATGCAATTGGGCTCTGCAGAATTTTGTTTCACTTCTCTTTGCTGAGCAATGTGTAAAAGTATATCTATTGCAAGGCTAGAACTGTAATAAATGTCAAGAAAGCATCTATAGAAGGATGTATTTGTAAAATATATTAATGACTCCTTCTTTAATATAAGAAGACAGAAAAATACCAGATTCCTTATAAATTTCCAAAGTAAGTACAAAAAACCCAAGGAAATAAGTAAATGCCAGCATCATAACTTGCTCTTGATGACTAAAGCTATGGCATTTTTAAAGCTAGGGATGAAGCAGTTTTAGGGGTGATTAAATTGAAATCTCTGTCCTCTCAGAATAAACCACCCATCCATTTTAAATTTTGCTCCTTTCATGTGCTATGGGATATTGATTAAAATGATAATAATAAAAAAGCATTGCTCCTTAGAACAAAGAAAAGGCGGTCTGGTAGTCAAATGTTTTTCAAGCTCGGTGCAACTTGGACTGAAAGACTGGAACATCACCCAGTAATAAGGCTGTGGAGATGAAATCCACTTGGATAGAAAGTACAGAGCTATGCAACTTGACAGGCTGAGTCCTAAAGGGCAGCAGTCTTGGATCCAATAGTCTCTCTCATTCTGAATAATTGCTGTGCAACACAGAATCAAGCATTTATTGCTGAGTACAGGTGCATTTGCTCTCCCTGGTGACCCTCCATAAGCAAATGTGCAAGACGATTTTATTACGAGGAATGCAATTCACACAAACTGTTTGCTTTAGAGAATTAAATAAACCCAGACAAAGGACAGTCAATACTATTGTTTTACCTTCTTGCATTTAAATGCTGTCTCTTGATTGGGTCAATAGCAAGTCAGAAGACAAAAGAGTTCTGTGTAATGATTCACGTGGAGAAATTTACCTTTGAGGAAAAGCTCACAAGAGCACCAAAATCAAGGGGTTACTTTGCTGTAGACAAATTCAGGCTGTTGCCCTCATCTGAGCAGGCTGGTGTGATTGATGGCTAGTGGGAATTCGGTTGACTGGAGAAATCTTGGCTAAAAAATTTGTTTCCCAACTGGAATGTCCAAGCAGTGGTAAAGCTTTGATTTTGCTGCCAATGCAGCATTTGGAGAGTGAAACCATATTTGTGGCTGTGCTTGAAAGAGCTTCTGGGAGACATCTGAACCCATGCCATGAATTTTTGAACTAGAAGCATTTCTCAACGCAAAGGAAAATGACATCTCAGAGCAGCACTTGCCTGGGGAGGGGCTGTGATCAGTCTTGCCTTTGGGCAGAGCCTTCCATGAGACCAGCATCTCTTCAGTGCAGTTAAAAATAAAGGCATCTGGTGCCTGGCTTGTCATGATGACAGTGCATTGCACCTCTGTGGAGGGACATTAGGAGCCATTTAAAGTGCCAACTAGTGCCTTATTTGTTGTGCTAATATATTCGTGCAGTGTTGACTATTCCTTGCTAGGACAAAATTAGACTAAGCAGAGTCAGAAAGGTTAATGCCTTTGGTCTTTTTCTTTCTATCAGTTTTATAAGCACAAGAGGGCTAAGGCATCCCAAAGCTTTGTTGTCTTCATAAACCCCTGAGAACTCTGCTCAGAGATACAGATACAGATCCAACACAACACCCTGGACTCTCAAGTGTTGTAATTGCTTGTATTCAAATACATGCTGGTGTTCTCTCTCCCAGCACTGTGTTTTGTACAATGATGAGGTGAAGGAAAAGAGAAGCACTATCAAATATATATATATATATATATATATATAGGATGTGACTGATCGCACTGCATGAAAGCAAGAATAAATGCTGAAATGCTGATTTATCTTTCCAAGACCAACAATTGGGCTTTTTATGAGACTTGAACTAAGGAATATAAACACTGGATGACAGCCACAGTAGGAGTGACTATTCAGGCTATGCCTCCAGCCTAACCAGTTATTGAGAGCCAGCACAGAGCAGTGCAGAGAAGCCATCAAAACACTGCAGGAAGTCCTCAGCTGTTACAGGTCTGTTCAGGGGGCAGGGATGAGATCTCCTAAGGCTCAAGCCCAGTCAGGGTATTCTGGAGTGTTTGTCCTCTGCATGGTTCAGGATCAGTCCTTCAGCTCCATGGAGCACAAATAGCACAGGCATAGGATGACAGCCATCATGGACCATTTTTTGAGAGCCTAACCCCAGGTTTGGAGCAACAGGTTTTATCCTGAGCAAAGATAGGTGGGAGGAGATGTGTCTTCTCAGCACTCTGTGTGATCTGTCAGACTCTTCTCCACCAAAATTTTCTTTGTAATCATTTGTGAGGTAAATAAACTGCGGGCATCACACCCAGTCAAATGAAACGGAAGCTACGGCAAAGCTGGTCAACGGGACAGTAACAAAGGGGCTTTTAAGTCAAGGGGACTTCCTCCTTCAAAAAGTCGTGTAATCAGTGACCCAGAATTTCAAGATGAAATTTTTGGTGGGTTCAAACTGAAGAAATTTTCTTGCTCACTCAAAAGCTTGTGGTTCTTGCCAACTCAATAATGTGCTGTTGGGACAGGTAGAAAGGGCTGCTTTCCAAAACTAAGCAGATATTATCCAATAAGCTTAGTTATATTAATAGGTGAAAGATGGATGTACTATTTATTATCTGCTTTCACATCCAAGCAGACAGTCATACTGATGATTACTGATTATTCATTTTTTTACTCTTGGAAATGTTTGAGGAAGCACAGAACTCGATTTTAGCATTCTACTTTAGATTCTACATTGCAGCTTGGTAATTGATGAAAGATGTTCCACTTGTTGAACACATTACTTGAAGCTTTTCTGTTGCCTCTGTGCTCTGAAACAGGTCTGACAAGCCAGATCAAGTCCTTCACAGGACACTCCCTCTAGCAAGAGTAACATCCTTCATGCAGGATCTGCTTCTGGAGTTCTCACTGAAGGGAATGGAGTTGATGTGGATAGAAAACATTTGTCTCCATTCTATTTTGGGTTTTTTTGTCCTGATTCTGTTGAAATAGGAGCTGTCCTGCATGTAACGTTCACTGTTATAAATAGGAGCAATACTAAAATTGATCCTTAATTTTTTTTTTTTTAAAGCGAGCTTTGGATAAAACAGCTGGTGGAAATCATTTGAAAGACTCAGATGGCTTTACTTAAAGTTGGAGCAGGCTCAAAATACACTGACAAAAATCTCAGTTTGTTGTCAGCTGATGTATCTTCTTGCCCTGCACTCTGAGTTATTCACCTCTCCTTAGGCACTGAATTTCAGTGTCTAAATTAGGAGCCCAGTAAGTGAGAATGCAAGTCTGTTGGGTTTGCATGGCCAGGTTTTGGCCGCAAGGGGACTACAGGGGTGACTTCTGTGAGAAGCTGACAGAAGCTGACCCCCATGTCCAGCAGAGCCCACGCCAGCCAGCTCCAATCCGGACCCACCGCTGGCCAAGGCCGAGCCCATCAGTGACAGTGGTATTGCCTCTGGCATAACGTGGTTAAGAAAGGGAGAAAATTGCTGCTCAACGGGAGCCAAGAGGAGAAAGGAGTGAGAATATGAGAGCAACAGCTCCCAGCAGCAGACACACCGAGGTCTCTGAGTCTGTTCCTGAAGGACTGCACCCTGTGGAAGGGACCCACACTGGAGCAGTTCATGCAGAAGTGCAGCCCTTGGGAAGGACTCACGTTGGAGAAATTTGTGGAGGACTGACTCCCTGAGGAGGAAGGAGCAGCAGAGACAAGGTGTGATGAAGTGACCTCAGCCCCCAGTCCCTGTCTCCCTGCATCTCTGGTGAGGAGGAGGGAGAGAAATCAGGACTTCAGTTGAAGATGGGAAGAAGGAAGGTGTGGGGGGAAGCTGTTTTAAGATTTGGTTTCATTTCTCATTGTCCTATTCTGATGCCCAAGTTGAGTCTGTTTTGCCCGTGATGGTAACTGGTGAGTGATCTCTCCCTGTCCTTATCTTGACCAACAAGCCTTCATTATATTTTCTGTCCCCTGTCCAGCTGAGGAGGGGAGTTACAGAGTGGCTTTGGTGGGTACCTGGCATCCAGCCAGGATCAACCCCCCTCAGCGAGGCTCCCCACATTGCCAGTGGGTCACTGTGGTCACTCAGTGGAAGAACTGAACTCCAAAATTACAAGTGTGAGTTGAAAGCGCGAGACTGAGGCGTGTGTCAGGGCTGGAACTGCGTGTTCTGGCTCTTACCCTGGCTCTTACCCTGGCTGTTCATGGGGAGTGACCCAAGAGCTTAAACCCCTCCATTCACCTGCTCCATCATTGCTGAGGTTACTTATATTACCATTGCTCTCTGCATAAGGAACCTGCTGCTACTATCACACTAAGCACCAGGTTCATGTCTTTGCAACCTCAGTTGCAAAGGCAAAGGGGTTGTGCAAATGTGAATAGCTGCACATGGCTCCTCTGACCCAGAGAGAGGCTGTGTGTGAAATTTGGGCTTGTATGCCTCCATGGACATACGCAGGTAGAACACAATAAATAAAAAATGAGTTGATAATACATATACCCGTGTCACACTCAAAAATGCTCTCGAATAGGGTGGGTGGCAATAGCATGGTGTCTTCTAGATGCAGGTGGGAGCAGCAGATAACTGTGGTGAGTGGTGCTCGGCAAACCAGCTCCTGCTGCCAGGACCCAGCATGGAATTCTGTGGCTCTTTTGCAGGCATCACCACAGGTCATGGAATCACAGCCAGGCAGCCAGCTGGTAGCTCTCTCTCTGCAGCGTTCTTTCTCCCATAAAGTGTTTCCAATGCTTCCCCCTGCTCCTTGTTTTTTAACAGATGACATTGAAGGACTTTTATTTTTTCCACCCCTCCCTTTTTTTTTTAAGGTTCTCCTTGCCTCTTGTCATCTCATGGGTGATGCCCCTGGGAGCTGACCACTGACTTCTGCCCCAGCAGGATTTTCATGGAATCATGCAGGCATTAAGGTTGGAAAAGGCCTCTGAGATTATCGAGTCCAGACGTCTTTTTCCCTGTGCAGAAACCAATCTGTGGCAGGGCTGCCCGATAACCCCGTCCTCCCACCGCAGGCACTAAGCCCTCACCCCGCCCCAAGCTCCATTCTTCTGCCAGAGGCATCAGGGATGGGGCACATCCGGACCCTGGGAACAGCCATCCTGCCTCCCCGCTCAGCTGCCTTTGCCAAGCAGCTCTGCAATCTGGGCTCAATTCCTGAAGCAAAACACAGCTGAAGCAGCTCAGTGTTACCCTCTTCAGAGACCAGCTGCTCTCACCTGGCACCTTGCAGCTAATCATAGTGACAGGAGCCATTGTTTATTTTCCTCCATCCTTGTCTTCCTTGTTTTATGGAAAATTAGAGCAGGCAGGCAAGCCATCCATCAGCCTATAAATGCTGCAGAGTCTTTTGGCTTTGTGCTAAATAATTGTGCATTTTATTGCTATTTACACATTTATTTTCCTAGGCAATAAAATACAAACTGCAGTCCTCAAGACTTTATATTTTGCATCTGTATCATGGTAGCCACAAAGGCTTCAGCAGCAGCATGCAGCCTGCTGCCATAAATTCATTTTCTTGTTTTAGTAGGTCTAACATTTATTTATAATTAATGTCAGAAACCTTACACAGGAATGCCAGTTACTGATTTTTTTTTTAATTTTTAAGAAAAAGAAATTACTTTTTTCTTATTACTGCCATAGCAGCACAATCAACTTGCAGAGGCTAATCTTGTCTACAACAGTGGAAGAAAAAGCTCTTAAAAACTGAGTTGGTGGTAAAGGTATAAAAAGCAGCATGCAACCCCTTAACTCTGGAGTTTGTACAGATGGAGATTATTGTATGGGGGGCAGGAGACAGTCATGCAGATTAGCAGCTCTGCCAGTGTCAGTGAAGTCGTGTGGGAATGGGAAAGATCTACAGCAGGTGCCATTGTAACCACTGCAAAATAAGAGCCTTTGGAAGGGGCAGGAGGGCTCATTGTCCCAGTGCAGCTGGGGACGGGGCACCCGGGGTCTCTGGTGGACCCCCAGATTCCCGTTACTGATGACGGAGGAGTGACTGCTGTGCCTGCAGGTTGTGCACTGCCAGCAGTGCCCAGGGGTGCAGGACTTCCCATGCTGTGGTTGTAAATGGAACTCAGCTCCAGTTGCCACAGTCACATGCACAAGGATGTGAATTGGACCAAAGAAGCCTTGAAATATATTTTTATACTTGGAACCTCCTATTACTTGCTTAGTGCTAAGATATCTACTCATACATTTGCAAACTAAATGGCCCTTACCAATAGCCCTTGCATGGCCTGCGCTTCTCCTTCTGTCCAACTGTGGCCCACTGTGCCAGGAAATCTGCTGAGGGAGGCATCAGACTTGGCAAAGAGCGATGGGAACAGCAGCCAACTCCATCTTAAACTAATTTTTGCCCCTGCCAGGGATGGCTGCCTAACAAGCGCTCAGAGGACCCAGGCTGAAACACAGCCCTGAAAAAGCTGCAGGTTGGAGGCATGAAGGGGCTGCAGAGGGCAAAGTAACGTGTCTGCTACTGCACCAGCTTCCCATTCCTAATGATTTACCTTCAAACTGCTGACCAGCTGTGGGAAAGGGGAGAAGTGGAGTCAGGAGCAGGATTGGGAGCCAGGGATGGATGTTACATTTCTACCTCAAACTCTGTAATGGTGAGAATTAGATGGATGCCCTCAGGCTTGCTCACCCCTTCCCCATCTGTAAAGCAGAGCTGGCAACAGCATGTCTTGTGCACAGCTGTATTTGGAGGGATTACCAAAAAAAAGGCTTGTCATGAACAGTTGTCATGGGGGTTGAATAACCTGCTTGTTTTGTGCTGCCTTCCCCTCCAAGGGGTTACTCCTCCCACAGCAAACAAGCCTCAGTGGGTCAGGAAATGAAAACAGAGGTGATCAGTCCGTTTCTGTGACACCTTCCTAAAGTGCTTCGAAAACAGTGGCGAAGCCCTGTCCGAGCAGGGAGGTGTGTGATGCCCATGCAGGAATGTGGCAAGAGATGCTGTCAGAGCAAAGCTGAATGTTGCTGAAAACAGGAGTAGATTGTGTGGTTCTCAGTTGGAGGAACAGCAAACCAATCCTCAAGGATTCTGCTCTGCCTTCTTGGGGGCACTGAGTGGCAAAAGCTGTGGAAAACTGTGAGGGGTGGATGCTTAGCTTCTCTGGAAACTCATACCGAAACATCTCATGTGGAATACTACAAAAGGAAGCAGTGAGTGCTTTGGCTGTTACTTGTTTGTCATTGCACAGTCACAGATACCACCTGGATTTTGTCACTTAAAGTCTGGCTTCTTTTTTTATTCTTTTTATTCCTTTTTTTTTTTTTTTTGTCTAGGGCTATTAGGGTTTTTCTTTCTTTGCTTGCTCATCAGGAAGACAGCTCTATTTAATTTCTTAATCAGCTTGGTATTTCTACACTCATTCAAAGATGTCTGGCCAACTTGAAGTAACGTGCAACACCTGCCAAGCCAAAGGCTGTACACACCAGGCCTAGATGGCCTGGGGACAGGAGAACGTGTGCTCTCACAGAGCTGTGTTGTCTGGGCTTGGGGCAGGTATCACCCACAGGAACCTCACCTGTGTGGGGGGATGTTGCTGACAGGCATCTGAGCAGTAAAGGAGTTTTATTCTTCCCTTGTAGCACTGGTTACGCGGCAAAAATTTCTTTATTCACTCTGTCTGCTGTGATGATGCCGGGGAGCCTGGCCACCAAATGCACAGCTCTGACAGGGTTTTGTAAAGCTGTTTCTGAAAGCAAATCCCATTTTTACCCTGCCAGTGTTGAACAAGTTGAGCTGTAAATGATGGTTCACTCCATGGATGCTATTGCAGACCCAGCCCTACTCTGATGAGTTAGAGAGGGCACCAGAAGCACCTGAGGGCCTGTAGCAAAGGGACAAGGGGGAATGATTTTAAACTAAAAACAGATAGATTCAGACTAAATCTAAGGAAGAAATTTTTATGATGAGGGTGGTGAAACAGTGGCACAGGTTGTCCAGAGAGGTGGTAGATGCCCCATCCCTGGAAACATTCAAGATAGGTTGGATGGGGCTCTGAGGAAGCTGATCTAATTGAAGATGTCCCTGCTTATTTGCAGGGGGGTTGAACTAGATGACCTTTAAAGGTCCTTTTGAACCCAGACCATTCCATGATTCTAATAAAAGCTCTAGGGAGGAAGAGGGCCAATGTCTCTCTCATTTTTTTAATCCTTTACTGTAGAAGAGGAGATTAATCACAGTGGAAGGTTGGTTTGGTTCAGACCAGCAGAAGTTTGGACATTCCTGTGTGCCTCTCACCCTCCTTGCACGCAGCAGCGTGACCCATATAAGGCTTAATTCCGACAGTAAGCCCTGTCAGCGAGTCAGTAAACCTGCTCCCAGACCCTTCCTGCTCCCAGCTAATCCAGGCAAATCCTCTTTCCTTGTACCTTCTCCTCTTCCTTCCATTACCTTGGAGTAAAAAAGGTGAGGGCGAAGGAAAAGAAGGAAAGTTATGGACTTTATAAAACACTTTAACCACTTTGGTATGTGCATGAGAGCAAAACAGTCTCCCTGACGTGCAGCATGGCCCCTCTGCCCCCATGGGCTATGCACAGATGTCTGTGTGCAGTCTGCCCACTCTGCATGCTCCTCCCCCCTGACTACCTGGACAATGGCATCCCAGGACTTTTCCTATCTTTCCCAGCATAGAGTCATGTCCTGTAAAGAGGGGATGGGATCACAGACTGGGCTTATTTCCCAGCCTGCCTGTATCTAAAGTCAGGGGTACTTTCCTTCTGGGTTCATTTAGTTTGGAGAAAAGGAGTCTGATGGGAGACTTCCCCTACAACTACCTGACAGGAGGTAGTAGCCAGGTGGGAGTCAGTCTCTTCTCCAAAGTTACAAGAGATAGAATGAGAAGAAACAGCCTCAGATTGTGCCAGGGCATGTTTAGAGGCATGTTTTGATTGGATATTGAGAAAAATTTCTTCACCAAAAAGGCTGTCAAGGATTGGAACAGAAAAGTGATGAAATCACCATCCCTGAAAGTGTTCAAACAACATGTGGATGTGGCACATGGGGACATGGTTTAGTGATGACTTGGCAGTGCTGGGTTAACAGCTGGACTCGGTGATCACAAAGGCCTTTTATGACCTGAGTGATTCTTTGATTCTTGTCCCCTGCAGTGCTTTGCCACCCAGGGTGCAGCTTCAGCATCAGGTGGATGCTGGTAGGCTCTGCAGGGGGATGCTCAGAGGTGATCCCAAAGAGTTTGGTTTTTATTCAGGACTGAAACGATCACAGCACAGTGCTTCATCTGAAGGCTGGGCTTGTTTCAGTTTCTTCCTTTAAGACTATTAACCAAATGGCAGTTTGGGGAAGCACATTTTTTGCTGTTGTCTTATGATCTTGTACAGATAACAAATGGCTGAGAGGCAAGAGAACTTTCTCCACTGGTTGGTTGGAGAGAAGGAGTTAAAAAATCTTCTTATGTGTGGCTGGTTGGTACTGCCTTTGCAAGGGAGGAAACCTCTCAGCACCTCACCCAGCTGAGCCTCCCACGAGTCTATGAACCAATGTCCAGGATTAAAGCCAAACCGTCTCAGTTTCGGGTGTCAGCCAGGAGCTGCACCTCGCTGAGTGGCTGTGAGGGGCCAGCAGTCTCCTCCTTGGCTGCCGTTCCGGCTGGTAGCTCTGTGAACAGAAATGACTGCAGATACTTGTAAAACTCAGGAAAGATCATTTTGCCTCTGTGTGCCTTGTGCTGTCACTGTGAGCCTCACTGCCGTCCGTCTCTCACACTTTCCTCACTGAGGAAATGAGAGATGCTCCAAATCTGCCATGCGCGTAAACCAGGGCAGGGTCAATGGAATTCAGGAGCAAGAAATGCAGGAGGCTGTAAAATGAGAACAATTTCCTTCAGCTGCAAGTTTGGAAACATCTCGGCAGCAGTGATGCTGGTGACGGGAAACTTGGAAACTTCATCTTTTAAACAGAGATCTAGCAATCCATTGAGGCACAGGAGCCCCTGGTATCCACTCTCTTTTCCTAAGGATGGGAACGCCCCAGCAACAGCTGCCAAGTACTGGATCATCCCCCTGTAGCTGAGTGTGACAACGCTTCTGGGGCTGGGAACACTCATCTCCTTTTAGAGTAACTTAAAAACAATGATGCCCTTCAGCCCATGCTACATCTCCTCCATAAGAAGTCATAGGTCAGTTCCCCTCTGGGAGTGTCTAAGTCTGTTTGTAATGACTTCCCTTCGGATGCAGTCACTATTTTTCAGCATTCAGTCTTTATTTTTGAGCAAGAGAGGCGTAGTAAAAGGTTAAAAACTCGTATTACCCTGTTTAAAACCAAGCCAAGCAGAACAGCACATTTCCCAGAGCTTCTTGGTATACATTTCCCTGCAAATCTTGGAGAGGTTTTAATTAAAGATTTCTTTTTCCTTTCCTTAATAAAGGCAAAACACAAATAAAAATCTTGTAGCTCCCATTTTTAAATCCAACTTTTTGACACAAATTAGTGGCTCATTTAAGAGAAAACCCAAAGCCCCAGGGCTCTGGTGCCTGTGGTCATTGGGGACTATTAGTTTTTAACAGTGTGCCCATTAAAACTTGCCAGGAGCTTTATTTCTAGAGCAAATGGTGACCTTTTCATAAGCCCCATTTTAAAAGTTACCATGAAATTTTTCACTGGAGTGAGACCACACAGTGACACCAAGGCTGAAGCTGGGGATTCTGACCAGCACCAAACCAGTCCATATAGGACTGGTGTTTATCTTTTTGTTGATGCAGAAGAAAAAATGCTTTGTTTCCTAAAGTACCATCAAGCTGGCAATTTTTATTGGGGAAAAGTAAGCAGCCAGGGCTTCCCCGTCCTGCTTCAATAATCAGGAGCCCAAAGAACAGAGATCTTCCCTCTGCCACTCTTTGTCATAGGTAAAAGAGTAATCTCAGGCTGATGTTTCCAGCATCTGGCCTGCCACAGCTTGGTTTCTTGGTAGATGTTGGCAGCACTGCAGAGGGGAAGACCAAACCTATATTAAGTTGATCACCACTTTCTTGTGTTAAATTTCTGCTTTTATAAAACCAATGGGCGATAGTATGATGCCGTTTTAGAACTGAAAATTTAAGGACTAAATTAATTAAATCTTCCTCTGCTAATTATTTCTGTATGGCTAAGTGATACTTTGAATTTCTCTTTGAACCAGAAAGCCCTTAAATATTCAAGGATTTCTGGCTACCTGAGCAGTCTCCCTGTTTATGTTTTACCCATCTAAGTAAGACAAATGGAAAAATGCCACAGTTGTGTTCATGTCTGTGTGTGCTTCTCCAGCATTCAATTATCAGCATCCACAAAACTCAATATTACCATTTTTAATGCACTTCAGGATGCCCAGCTGAGCTGCTGTATGTGCAGCTCTGATGTATGCAAATCCATTTTGCATGCAGTTCTTGACATATTTTGATATTCAGGATTATGAGAGGCTTTTTGTGTGCCACTTTGATGTATGTTAATCTTTGTTTCTCTAAAATGACTTTAAAAAGTCCAGACAAGTAGACAGAATTTTTTCTTCACTGAAACCCTATGGTTTTCCTGTACCCAGGCTCCCACATAGTCCAAAGCAGAGCTTCCACTGATGGCACACTGAAGGTCCACGTTCATATGACCTGCTCTGGGCAGCTGCTTTTATCCATCAGGTATTAGAGACAACCTGGGATCTAGCAGTCCTCTGGATAAAGGCAGCCTGAATCATTCATTTCTTTATTGACAGTCAGTGTCTTTGCAGATGTAGGGCAAAAGCTAAAATGGGAACACCCAGGGGCTGGGTGATGCCTGGGCTGGTAGCAAGAGCACACAGTGCAGTTGGATCCAAATAGGTCAAGTACACCTATTAGGGACATAAATGATCAATCAATTAAAGTGCTTGCCTAATGGCTTTGTAATTCTGCCTTGTAACACAGTATATTAATTATTGAATGTGTTCCTTATATCTCTGATATATTTTATTGTATTATTTATAGACTTCTTATAAACTTTCTATGGCTGCCAAATTTATAGTAGTGTGAACAGTAGATGGAAAACTTAGAAGTATTATTTTGTTCTTGCAAAGTTTGCAGTGGGTGCCAGGTCCAGACTATGCACAGGTGCTAAAACACCTCTGAATTTAATTGTGGGTAGTTTGACACCTTTGTAGCACCATAAAGACTAAATGTAAATCCCAGGTTAATGAATGAGAGAATCCCTGTGGTGTCATTAAATCTTCTCCAGGGTGAATTCAGCCTGCCCAGTGAATAAATGTTTAATGCAGTGCTGTGTCAGGTGGTGTCATCGATTGTGAGAGAAACGCTGTTGGTTTAACGAGGATGCCATCAGCTGAGCTCCAGTGCACAGCCTCACAGCACCAACAACTGTGTGGCACTGCTTCAGGGCAGGCATCCCAGCAGAGAGGCTCAGGGATGCTCACACGGGCATGGAAACATTTTTCCTGGATTTTCAGGATTATTGACCATACCATCAATATTATCATTATTACCATCTAACCTTTCTCTGCATTTAGAATGTTAATGCCGTGAGGGCCCCTGCAGTGCGTTAATCACTTTCTTAATATCAGAAATTAAAGTTCCTCACAACACATTCTTTGAAGTCACGAACAACTGTATTTATAGCCACATACATTTCCCTACAGTTTTAACCAGGGAATAGACTGGTGAATATTTTTGAGCTGGATATTCATTCACAGACAGTGTAGCAAAACACCAGTGCTTGGGTTCCACCTTGTATCAGGTTTGTGTGGCCAGGTTTTGGTAGTGGGGACAGGGTTGGGGCTACAGGGTTGGCTTCTGTCAGAAGCTGCCAGAAGCTGCCCCCTTTGTCCAGCACGGGCACCTGGCATCCAGCCAGGGTCAACCCTCTACACACCTTTAGTTCAAAGTATTCTACAATCTGAAATAACCCTATATCCTTGCCTGTAATCCTATAAAAACAAAACAAATGCAGGTCCAGAAATTCACTTTTCAGTACATTTAGTTTGCCTCTCTTTCCACTACTGCTGCTGGCATCTTTATCTCTGTGTATTTGAATTATTTGATTGTATTTGAATGTATTTTGAATACCTGAAAGTAGCTTTCTTTCTGTGTCTGGGGAACTAGCAAGACTTCAAAAACAATCCACAGTCATCCCAATATGAACCTAAAACCAAAAAAAAGAGGTGATAATTTTTTCCACCTTTCTCTTACGAGGAGTAAAAATAGGGGTTTGTATTTTGGGGTGGGCTTTTTTGTGGGTTTTGGTTTTGTTTGTTTGCTTTCTTGTTGTTGTTGTTTTGGGGGTTTTTTTTAATTTATAAATGTTTTGTTTTTCTTTAATTACCATGAATTACACATTTTCTATAAGAACTGTTTTGCAAAATGAAAACTAGATTTTTTCATTTAAAATGTCAAAGATCCTTCCTTTTGAAAGCTTCTTAACACGGAAAATCAAGATGGAACATAGAAAGATTCAATTTTGACAAACGGATTTGGAAAAAGATAGAAATAAGAAAAAATTTAAGACGCTTCTTACCAGCTCCAATTCTAGACTTGTCCTATGATGAACCACTTGGAAATTCTTCTAGGTGCAAACACATATAGGTGTCCTCGAAATCCCTTTGATAACTTTTTTTCCAAGCAAAGGGTAGCAGAGCTTTGATCACAGCCTACAAATCACGTAATGGCATGGGAAGGATGTGAAAGTACAAGGGGCACTCTGTCCACCATGGACTTTGCCATCAAAGTTTGTCAACAGAAATCAAACAGCAATTTTTATGTGTCCAGTTGTCTGCTTGGATGTTTTTAAAGAACTCTTTGAAGTAGAGCAATTCATAGAGATACAGTGAATAAATTTTAGTGACGGCGTGAATTTTAGTTTAGGATTTTCACCACAGAGTTATAGTTTTCATTGTCCCAGCTTTGTGCTCTCAATGTGCTGCCCAAAAAAGTCCCATCCCAACCCATGGTGGATGTTGGCCCACCACAGAAAAGCTCTTATCCAGCAGGTTAAACCTATGTGCCTATCCAGCATTGCAAGCTACAGGATAAAGAAGGAAAAGAGTATTTTTTTAAGAGCTTGCAACAATATATTTGGTATTTAAAACATCAGTGTGTCTGTGGGGAAGGGTATTTGGAATATATAGAAGAAAATGAAGTATCACCAGGGAAGCAGAGGTGCCAATTCCTGATTAATGGAGTGTGTGCAAAGAGGTAGGGCTCCTCCAAAATCACTTTCTAGCAAGACAGGGGCTGTGGAAGACATTCTTACCAGCAGCTTATTTTTTCACTGTTGTTTTTGAACACGTCCCTGGTGTGTCCTGGCAGACTCCAGGCTCTTGGCCATAAATGCTACTGTTCACGACTTGGCTGGCCAGTTCTGTCATTCCAGAGCTCCTATTTTGTCCTGAAAATATTTGAACTGAGGGCTGAGCCAAAGGAATGGACCATAAACAGGTCAGCAGTGGAGCTGCCCGTTAAGTCTGAATTGATCACCCTTTACACTGGCCTCTCCCAGTTTATCTCATGGTTGTTCCCTGGTATGAAGATGTGGCTGAGTGCTCCCTTGGCACCATAGTGACCTGGAAAACTTCAGACCAGGCTTCCACTGGCAAGTTGTGGTACATTATCAGTGCGTTTTTTCACTGAGCCTGGCATGATTCCAAGCCTGGCTGCAGTAACAAAGGGCCATTATATAAACAGTGGCTTATTCACATTATAGTTCCCACTGGAAATAAATTGATCATGAGTTTATCTCCACAGTCCCAGACACTCATGTGTTTCACTCTTCTCTCAAGGCTGAGGATCAGGTGCTGTTTGAAGAGATGCTGATAGGCAACACAGCATTTATCAAATAGGGGGCAATTTTATTGGGATCTTAGAATGGATTTGCAGCATAAGCATTTTTTATTCATAGAATCATATAATAATAGAATCACAGAATCATAGAATCATAGAATTGGAGTTTGGGTTGGAAAGGACCCTTAAAGATCATCTAGACCAATGGGGCCCCTCTGCCATGGGCAGGGACATCTTCAACTAGATCATTTTGATCAGAGCTCCATCCAGCCTGGCTTCCAACCCTTTCAGGGATGGGGCATCCACTACCTCTCTGGGAAATCTGTTCCCGTGTTCCACCCCTCTAGTTGTAGAAAATTTCTTCCTTATATCTAGTACAAATCTACCATGTTTTAGTTTAAAACCATTTCCATTTGTCCTGTCACTACAGGCTCCACTAAAAAGTCTCTACCTTTCTTTCTTATAAGCCCCCTTCCGTCACTGTGAGGCCTCCCCAAAGCCTTCTCTTTACCAAGCTGAACAAATCCAGTTCTCTCAACCTGTTCTTCACAGGAGAGGGCCTTCTCCTCAGGGCTGCTCTCAATCTCTTCATCCCCTTGACTGTATTGATACTGGGGGTTGTCCTCATCCAGGTGCAGGACCCTGCACTTGGTCTTGTTGAAGCTTCTGAAGGAGATTTTGGAGCTAGACAACCTTTCATGGCACTTCTAGTCCCGTTCAAAGCAAAATTTCCCACTTGGCCTGAAGACACGAGTACAGGCTGTAGCCCATGGAGGACAGCACAATTAATCCTGGATATAAACACTGCGATTCCTCCAGCCTTTGCAGGAGTCAGCTCTTGGTATGCAAGGGAGGAGGATGTGGTGGAGGAAAAAATGTCTTCACTGTGGTGGGAGGTGGCAGGGATGGCAGCTCTCAGCACCCAAGGATAAGGGCAGACTCATGACCTTTTCTGAGCCAGATCCTTCATCTCTTACTTCAAGCACTGCGAGGGAGTTTTCATTTCCAGACTACTCAGCAACAAGCCTGATAAAGTCTGCCAAAACAAATACTTATTTTGAGGCAACAGAATGGAATTTTCCCACCCAAGTGTCTGTTGATCTTGCGCACATCTTGCTCTGTGCTTGCTTACCCTGACCACAGAGACCCGTTGCACGTGTAGGCAGGGCAGGCTGTGTTAGAGTACCAGGGAGATTCCCTATCGACCTGGCCAGCCCCAGCCTGCAGGCAAACTGCTCACTGATAAGACACAAGTAGGTAATGATTTTTTTTCAGATCGCTGGCACCTAAAATGCCGTGCAGTTACGCTCCATAAACCATCTCCAGTTTTGACTCTATTCACTGTGATGGATGAAACACTGCCCAATAGCTGGCTTCAAATTCAAGAAGCACAGAGGAGCTGCTGCCTTCAAATTTTTCTGAAGCTAGTTTTTCTCGTGGTTTAAATGTTTTTGAATGCTTTTGTTTTCTAGGCAGCATTGATATGATTAGTTTGAGTTGCTTGGGGTGAGCATTTTAATAAATCTGAGAGCAATTGGCTTGCCCAACTTTGATGCTGAGACCCCGTTTGACAGTGGCAGTCAAATAGATTTATGCCTCTCAGCACAATCAGGGCTGGGGCTGAAAAGTTACAGACCATTTTCTCCTTGATTAAATGGCAGGTGGGACTTAGGGCTGCCTTTTTGTGGCTGTGAGCACAGAGGACAGCAGCATCTATGTCATCTCTGAGGATGTAACGATGGACAGGAGAGAGGAGCCAGTTAATTCTGAGAAACAAAACACAATCTGATTTTAATTAATCACAGAATGGTTGGAAGGGACCTTAAAGATCATCTGGTTCTAACCCTGCCTCTGCTGTGAGCAGAGACACTTTCCATTAGACCAGGCTGCTCAGGACCCCAGTCAAACTGGCCTTGAACACTTCCAGGGATAAGGAATTGTGTGGCATCCATAACACAATTAAGTTACAGGTGGATGGATGGATGGATGGATGGATGGATGGATGGATGGATGGATGGAAAAGGGAAGGGATGTGGCAGCTTGTGCTTTTCCAGAATTGTATCCTGTGGTGACTTTTGGTGCCTGAGAAGGACAGGGCTCACCTTTGCCTGCCAGAGCTGTGGGTGTCATACCACGAACAGCTGAAGTGGCAGAGGCTGTGCCCCCTCACCTCTCCATGAAGCACTCAGTGCGTGGTGAGGCTGACCTGCTGGAGCTGAAGGAGATGGAGCAGAGGTCTCGCAGGGGGTCCCAGCATTATCTGGTTAATATTGACGCTCACACCCTGTTTTTGACTCAGACTGTCTGCCAGGCTGTCTTGTCGTTCACGCTCTGTCTCACGTAGCAAAAGCTCAGAGGCCTCTGGTGAAGTGTCAGACCAATGAAGTGTTTCTTTCTAAATGTCAGCCAGCTCCGGTCAGTGGGAGGCAGCCAGCAATGAGCCAGGGTAGGGCAGACAAGCCTGTGGTTTGGAGTGAAACAGTCCCCTCCATTGTTCCTCTCCAGCCTAAGCAGATACCTTGGGCATAAATTTATGTGTATTTTTCCAGGGACATGCTTTTCATTACCCTAGAATGATGTTCCAAGACTTCTCTGGGCTCTTGTGGGTACAGTAAGGCAAGATTTAACCTCCCGTCTTCTCCCAGGCCAGGGCTTTGAGACCAGGAGTTGCTGGAGTAGTTATTCACAAGGAGTTTAGGCGGGAAGAAAGTCCCAAAGTGGCAGAAAGGATGCTTAGGGACATACTGTTGGTGTTGCCAAAAGGGTTTATAACAATATAGCTGTCAGTGGTTTAGCTGAGAAGCTGATTTGTCTCTGTAGGTTTTGCAGGGCAGGAATCTGAGTTGTGCTTCTGAAAATGGGCACCTGCAGTTCTGCCACTGAGACTTTGTAGACAGCACAGTCTCTTGAAGTCAAAATTGCAATAAATCTTGAACCTACTCCTTGAGGTATAGAGTTTCCAGCTGTAAAATACTGTGGGATGTCGAAGGGTTGTGTGATGGTCACCATCAGTCATGAGAGAGGTCCCATTGTCCTTTCCCAGATTCTGACAGAGCAGGTGGATATGTGAGTTTTGGATCTAAGGGACTTCAGGACCTTTGAGCTGTTCAAGCCCTGAATGGAATGCTGTCACTGTCTCTGTACAGGGATGCTGTTCCCTGTTGCTTTTGTGCTCTTCTGCCTGCCATGCTGTGTCTGGAAAATGCTGGCAACTTCAAGCTAGAGAGTGCTTTTCACACCAGGGTTTTAATGTGAGTTACAGACTGGAAAAACTGGATCCTGAACCATCAGCATCTAACACGAGCTAACAAAGATCTCAACATGGTGCTGGTACAAAGCACTTCTTTGCTAGGAAAGTAGGCATCAAAGAGGGGCCAAACACCAATGTACTGGGACATCTACAATGTGGGGGGATGAGTAGTAGTACACTGATTATTTTCTCAATGTCTTTTCATTATTATTTTCTACATGCTTTTTAAGGCCCATCTTTGAAAAGAAATAAAAAAATTAACCACTCTGCTAATAATACTGTGTGGCAGAGCACACGGATCTTGTATAATCCCTCAATGCCCTTCCCCTGCACCCCATAAGGTGTTCCGTGCCCCCAGGCAGCAACACATCTCAGTCCCAAAGGTGGCATTGACTCACCTGGGTGAGTTGCACCCCTGAGGCTGAGACTGTGCAGGGCCACCCCTGGGAGGGACCCAGGCAGGGTGTCCCGTCTTCCCAGTCCTTGTTTCAGGTTTCCACCTGCCTTTGTGCCTCTGGGCTCCTTTGGGCTGGTGCAGACTTCGATGGGTTGATGGCTCCTGGGCTGGGCCTGGGACCAGGTGGAGCAGGGTATGGTTTAGGGTTCCCTTTTCTTTCTGTGCTCCTTTGTGGGTGTGCATACGAGCTTTTGTCACAGAACCTGACAAGTGCAATGAGAATACATTGCATTTGTAAAAAAAATATTTCCTGAAGGTGTTAAGAATTGCTTTATATTAGTCCATTGAACCGATGTGTTTTTATCTTTGTTAATTACCAGACTGGCAAGGGACCAGGGACATTCTTCAGATTCTGAGTTTACAATGCAAATAAAATCTACCAGAGGAGAAAAAAAAGAAAAAAAGAAAAAAAAAAAAAGCTCTTTTTGTTTCTTCTTTCTCAAATGTGAGAGACAATGAAGAGAAGCAATTGTAATGGATTGATATGGATTGATCCCAGTATCTTTTATAATGTAAAATGTAGACAGAAGATTAAGCTTAACTCTCATTTGTGACCACTTGATCACACTGGACCCATCTCTGTGCTCAGGACAGAGTTTGGAGGAATCTGTGCCTTCTGAACCTGCCTCTCTGGTCTTCCTGAGACATAACCTCCACATTTTCCCTGTGCTGCACATCACGGGGTATTATCAGCATAAATAAGCTGTTCCAGGGCATACCAAGGTGTCTTACATGGGGACAACGGCAGCCATCGAAGGCGGAGTGGGAGGAGGGAGTGGGAAGGTATCAGGCAAAATCCAGATCAGAAATAAGACCTTAAGCACCCAATCACTTAGGGTAGCTTAACCTGCTGCTTGCATGAGCTGAGCCAGGATCTCTGCCCACGGGCACAGCCACAGGCATGCACTATTAAGCTCTGTTTATTTCTCAGGGGACTGTAGCTGGGAGAAGGCTGGGTACTAATCTCCCTACCTTAAGTCCCCAGAAATTGTTTCTGGGTCTGAGCCCAAAATAGCCTGTTCACAGATGTGCTAATGCCATGGTCATGCCGAGGGATGGTGATAAGGACCGTGGCTGGTATCATGCTACTTACTTGTAATAGCTTAATTTGACTATCACCAGTAGCATCCAGAGGTGGAACATTTCCAACAGCAGGGGTTGGCATCCCTGCATTGTTTCCCACACCAGTCTCTGCCTTTCCACTTCGCAGGTGAATCCTATGGAAACACTTCTGCAAAGATTTATGAATCTTATGTGAACAAAGGGAGACACAGGGACAGTCTGAGATGTGGTGCAAGATGCTGTGAAAAGTAAAAGTAGTGATGTTTGGCTTGGATCTTCAGGTGTTTTAAGAAAGGAAACTTGATCCTGTCACACTGAACTCGAAGAAAGGCTTTTACATTCCTTTCAGTCTTCCTTTTCCTCAGGCCCTAAATCACATAAATAGTCCCCAGAGCCTATCTGTCAGCTTATATATATAAAAATATATATTTCTATCATATGTGTTTATATATATTTCTATCACAAGTATCCATAGGAAGCATGAACATTCATAGGAAACTCTTAAGTAGCAAGAATTAAAATAGAGTATCCAGTGTTTATATCACATGGGAAAAGGGCCTTCAGAGTTCTGGTTTCTCACCTTCCCATCACATGCTATAAAAGACAGGATGATTAGGAGTTTGAAGACATTGCAGTAAACATTGGTTTGGGTTGTTGGGCTTTTTTTTTCCCCACAAGTTATCAATGTAAGGTTAACTTTAGCTGAGTTACAATAAATAAATAAAAAAAATAAATCTGGTGAAATGAGCGCATGTTTTGGAGGCCAGAACTGTTTTATCAACAATGCTCCATTTTATAGGCTTTTCCAAGAAAGGCTGGATAATCCCCCTCCCTCCTCCTCTTAAAAACATAACAGAAGAGCAGGAGCTGTGTTTACAAATACTGACTTGGCCCAGCGCTGACAGCAGTGGGGGGTTGACCCGCCAGCATCACAGCTCTTGAATTATCTACTCCATAAATGGAAAATCAGTTTGCTTCTGCGATGCGGCATGTTTTGGGGGGTGTTAGAGGCTATGTTTTTGTTTGGACTGACAGCTACATCCAGACTAGTAAAGCAAATGTGTTTGGGGCCGCTCTGTGGTGCAGAGACCAGCTGGCGTGGATGGGGCTGTGCACGGGAGCTGTTCTCCTAAGCTCCCTTTCTAATGCTCCAAGGCACAGTGGCAGCATCCCCATAGCCTCTCAGGTTGTGATTCCTGAATTTTACCTGAAAATAGTTCGAAAGATTTCTGATTAGTCCAAAGACTCCCCTCTAAAACATTATGGTGAGCGCAGGATGTTTCCCTGGTGCTGTGTGATTTACTGGTGGGAGGAGCCTGAGCAGATAGGGTTAATAAAGTCTTTTGTTATCCAGCATGACCCACTTGTCAGCCCTTGAGCTCCTATAAATGCATTTGGAGGGGCCAGACTTAAAATAAATCTCCAGGCATTTGGCAAACAGCAGCTAATGGAAGGGCACACGCTGCCCATCACGTGCTGAAGTGGAGAAACCTGGAGCAAAGGTTGCTTTAAACCGCGGCCTGAGGCTCCTGTCTTCGGATTTGGCTTTATGGGACTGGGTAAATATTTACACGCCACCTCTACAATCCCAGCCTGTGTGTTTCCACGATGCCGTGTCAAACCCCTTGGAAAAGCGGTTTGGCCTGGGGCAGCTCCTCGCAGAGCCTCAGGAGAGGAGCCAGCAGCAAAGCTGGGGAAGTGCTAAAGCTGCACTTCCCTCACATGGGGATAAACATCACATTTGGGTGGTGCAATAAGGGGGATCCTGCATCAATGTGAGGCATAGAATGCACTAAAATGATGGGGTTTAACAGTTGCAGTTTTGCTCTTTGTTTGCTGGCCTGAAGCCTGCAACTGAGCAGGGAATGAGACTTCTCTCCATGGGCTTTCACTTGTTCATAAATTGCACATATTCTGACACAGTTGCTTCTCTGATGTTTTTTCTACCTTTTTAAAACAAAACAAAACAAAACAAAACAAAGAGTGTTATTTAAGCAATGGCACTTTTGGGGCTTTTTGTAAACATCTGAAGTTTTATAAACAACATGTTTTTCTTCCCACAAAACAATGGCACTGTGGGAGGAAGGGATTCATTTTATGACTTTAAAAAACTTGTTTAAGTCACTGCTGCCAGACAGGGGACACCAGGAGGGGAAGGGAGAGCAGCTCTGGGTATCTCCAAAGTAGCTCTGTGCCTCTCTGCCTAGGTTGGAGTCTCACAGGAACTCCCTAAGATCACAGGCTGTTGTCACCTACCTTTCCTTGACAGGAAAAAGAGCAATAATCCCTGTGAAACAAAGGCCATTTATATTTGGATTTCCCCTGTCTGTCCCAGGATGTGTGAGCTGTTCTTGCTTGGCTTTCTCTGAATTACAAGTTCAGTCCCAATCCTTAAGAAATTAAGCTGGTTGAGGGGAGGAAGATAAAGGAACTTATTCAACTTCCTCCCTATCCTGCTCCTCCCTGCTTTGCCGGGTGCTTTTTGTTCAGCTGCTCTGAGTTATGAATACTTTGCTGCATATCTTGTGGCTATCAAGGTCAGCCTGAAGGAAGGAGGTGAGTCATTGCCATTCAAATAGCTATAAACTATAATTCAAATAAGGCCAGAGCAGAGTGAGGAGGCTGATTCAATACAGAGAGACTCAATGTCCACAGGTCGATGCTCTGCCCTTTCTGAAATTTCACCCTCAAACTCCTCAGTATGCAAATATTGCAGCAGAGCGTGAAGTCGTGGCTGCTGTGTCGAGGACTCTGAGCTAATCAGAAGTTTTGGGATGGGCAGAGAAAAGCAGAGAAATTAGGTTGGGAGGAATGCAAAAAAAAAAAACAACCTGACAATAATTTTTCTTTCTTTTTTTTTTTGCTTGTGTGTCTCTAGGTTGCAAACTTCTCTCCATGGCTTAAATGGACATCAAAGCCTGTCTCTCTGATGGAATGTACATCCCCAGATGATTCAATCCTTCAAGAACTAAATTCCAAGAAGAAGAATACCCACTCTCTTCTTTCTACAATTTGCTTGGTTTAATATATGGCTTGCTCTCACCCACAAACCCTGGATTTTAATGCTGATATCGCTCCCCTCTAAATATTCTGGTGCGCAGAAGGACAAGGGTCTGTCCTCAGTAAACCCTCATCAGGAGAGGCTAGCAACAGGACACAGAGAGGTGGAAGGAACTTGGAAGCACTGTGAGAAGGTGAAAGGAAATATCCAGCTTGTCCTTTTTTGAGCCCATTTGGGGGAGATGAAGCTTCTCCCTTATGGCTGGAGGTAGTGGACTCAGTCAGTTCAGCCTAAGCCCTGGGTGGTAACTGGTGGGCACCTGCTGCACCCTTTCCTTTTTTGCCTTACATTGGACCCTACCTTGGACTTGGTCAGTGGTGGTGGCAGAACCTGAGTGGGAAAGATGGTTGTTGTAAGGAGGAAGAATGTGAAAATGTTCACCTTAGTCTTTCTGCTCATCACGGTAATGTCATTTCTGCTGAACTACACACACCAGGTGCCCACGACCACCTGGGATCCCAGACATCTCGTTGAGCAAGTCCAAAAACTCTTCAAGTACCCCAGGAGACCTTGCAGCTGTCGCACGTGCATTTCAGAGCTGGGACATTCCCTCTGGTTCGATCAGAGATTTAATTCAACTATGCAACCTTTCCTGACCTCACAAAATGCCTTGATCCCAGAAGACAGCTACAGGTGGTGGCTGGTAAGTGGGAGGTGTGGATACAGCCTGGAGTTGGGGTGATGGTGGTGGTGTCAGGCTTCCAGCAATGCCAAGCACATAGAAGGAGATGTTTCCTGCCAAAAGCATTTGCTGTCTCAGCTGACAAGGCAGGCAGAGGTGGAAGGAAGTGGGTGTTTGTGCTGCTGTTTAGCTTGGAGGGGCTTGGAGTGTGTGTTCTCTTGCTCCAAGCTGGAAAAGTCCCTGGCAGAGGTGGTAAATCCAGAATTTGCAAATGTTAACATTGTCGTTTCCTCCCTTCTCTTTCAAAGACCAGACTTCATAACTGGCTGGTTTTGCTTCAGATGGGCTTTTTGCCATCCATCGAGGTAGCAAAGCAAACTAATTGTGAAGTGTGTCATTCCCCTGGGGCTCTCCCTATCATAAGCTATATAAATAATTAGCAGGATTAAATGGAAAATTATTAATTCCATGAGTATGGGAACATTCTCTGTTGTGGTTGATGATGTAAAACAGGTTTGGAAAGCACACGAGTGGCTGTGGATCACTGGGAAGGAGCAGCCCCAGTGTATTTTTGAGCAGGGTGGTCCAACTACCCCTTGAAGCCTGATCCAAGCACAGTGAAAGCTAGTGGATACCTTGCTCATAAAGCACAGAAGGGAAAAAGCTGCATCCTGACGTTTTGCATAACAAAAGCCCCTTTTGTGTTCTCTTGAAACAAGACATCAGTTACATTATTTGCCCCTGGCTGCGCTGCTGAGGTGCTAAAGCACAGGTTCTGCTGCAGTGACCCCAGTGAAATCACAGTTCCATTACACTCATTTTCCCACTCTTCAGGAAAAATAGTCTCCTATGCCTTTCTTTGAACACACAACAGCCTGCAACTTGGTGTCTTGGGGTGAGCAAAACTCTTGTTGTTGAATTCTGGGCATTCAGGCCTGCTCTGACTCCCTGAAGGAGCCTCTCCAATAGGCACCCACTATTGCAGTGGGAGTGTTTAGGTTTTGGAGGGAATCTCAAGCGCTGTGGGAATGAGGCTGTATCGGATTCATCACTTCTCACTCCACTGGCTGCTGCATTTACTGTTGAAAAAGAAATGCCCCTGCACTCCAACATCTTTAACTGTTGTATAAATGATATCATTGTTTTACGATGGGACCCTCCTCTTTGCTATGAGTCTCACATACTCCAGGTGCTGTGTCCTTTCACCTGCCCCTTGGCCAGGACTGAGTCCCATTACTTGTGGCTTTTCTCGCAGCCTCCAGACACTTGTCCTTCTGGTCCCCATGTTTCCTAGCTGGACTTTGCTGGAGCCTTGAGAAAGGAAGATGGCAAGCTCAGGTCCTTGTCCTTGCCCTGGCTTGAGTTTTCACCAAGGAGCTGAGCTGCAAATTGTTGGTTTTCAGAGGAGTGGACATACCCCAAATTGAGCTCAGTAGATGAAAGGATGATGTGAGCTTGCACATTGCCCCAAGCAAAGCCACACTGCATTCTGCCCTCAGAACGCACTGATTTAAGGACAGGGTTTGAATGCATTCTCTCTTAAAAAAAAAAAAAAGAAGAAAAAGCTTGGGACTCTGTACAGGAGTCAGAATTTGTGCTTCTTCTTGAAGTGAAACAAAAAAAAAGAAGCAGTGATACCTCAATGTACAGAATCAATTAGGTTGAAAAAGACCTCTGAGATCATCGAGTCCCACCTATGACTGAACACCACCTTGTCAACCAGACCGTGGCACCAAGTGTCACATCCAGTCGTTCCTGAAACACCTCCAGGGATGGTGACCCCACCATCTCCCTGGGCAGCCCATTCCTATATCTAATCACCCTTTCTGTGAAGAAATTCCTTCTAATGTCCAACCTAAACCTCCCCAAGTGCAGTTTAAACTATGTCCTCTCGTCCTGTTGCCAGTTGTGTGGGAGAAGAGACTGACCCCCACCTGGCCACAGCCTCCTTTCAGGTGCTTGTGGAGAGTGGCAAGGTCACTCCTGAGCCTCTTCTCCAGGCTAAACACCCCCAGCTCCCTCAGCCTCAGTCTCCTCATCAGACTCATGCTCCAGACCCTTCACCATCTTTGTTGCTTTCTCTGGACTCACTCCAGCACCCAAATGTCCTTCTTGAAATGAGGGACCCAGAACTGGACACAGCACTCAAGGTGTGGCCTCACCAGTGCATTAAAAATTCAGCTCAATCTGAAATAGATTCTTTGCGGGGGAGGTTTGTTTCTTTTTCAGCAAAATGAAAAAATCAGTGACTTTCAGAACAGCCAGAAGTCTCCCCTCCCCATCCCAAATAAAAGCTGTTCATTAATTTTCAGGGCTGTCTAACCATATTTTAGTGTTTTCATTCTTTTTTTTTATTATTCAGATCAAGTTCAAAGGGAATACACCACTTCAGAATACAAAATCAAAGCTTTTTTTTTTTTCCAGATGGTAAAAATAAATCTTCTAAGATTCCTAGACTTTTTCAGTCTTCAGCCAGGGTGTGTGAAGTATTTTGATGTCCCCCAAAACTGCATTGTGGTATTGGAAGCTTTTACTTGCTGAAAATCTTTGCCCTGACGCATAGTAGATGGAGAAAGTGCTCTGACTCCTCTGAAAGATGGTTTTGGTTAAACCCAGCCATGACGTGGCCTCACTTCCTCATTGCAACTGATTTCTTAAGTACATGTTGCTTTGGGTAAGCTTTTCCAAGACCGTCATTTCTCCAGGAAATACTTCCCAGGTGCATCCTGACGGCACTCCCTTTTCTCTGTTCATTTTTAGGCTCATCTTCAAAGCGATTCTGAGATTTCAGCCAGTCTTTAAGAAAACATTGCTCATGGCCATGTTTCACTCTTGTGTGCTTTGCCAACTCAATAACTTGTGACGTTTTACTATATTTGTACATAAAAATGAGGCATGAGGAAACCTGAGACGGCTCGAACTTCTTTTCGGGGGAGAAATGACTGGGTGTTCGCTCTCAGGAACCGTCTTCAGCGTGGTGGTTTCCTTGAGCTGAAACTGAGACACTGAGATGACAGTGACTGCACTGGAGCTCTTTATTACACGGCTGTGACTCCCCTGTCATGGGGAGACCCATGCGATGTGCTTGCCCTAAATGCAGGCAGAGCCCTTGCCAGAGAGCTGTCTGTCCACCAAGCTCAGTCTGCCCTCCCTCCCACTGTAGATGTAAGTACTGTTCATCCAAAGAGCCCTGCAGCATTAGGATCCCTCCACTACTAGGACAGTGAGGACTGGTGTCAGAGGCAAGTACTGGAGATAAAGTGACATCTGGGGCTGAAGAATGGGGTGGTTCCACTTGCTTACAGCTCTTCACATGGCTGCCAGGCTGCTTCATGGTTTATTCGGAGAATATATAGTTTAAACACTTTCAGCTTGGTAAGATGTGACCTTTTGGAAGGAAATATTCCTGCCTGCTCTGAATAAAACTGCTTGTCCATACTGGATTTAGTGCTACCACCTGTGCAGGTGGGAAGGAGCAGGGAAGAGAAGGTCAGTGCCACCATCCCTGCAGGGGCTCATCCTGCTGCACAGGGCAGGGCTGCCCCAGAGAAGGCACCTGGAAATGTACCTGGCTGTTTCTGTGTTCATGGAAGCAAAGGGGGAGGTTGTCAGGACTGCTCCTTGCTTTTCACTTGCTTAAATCTACACAGTGATAAACTCTCCCTTCATTATTTTGTTTGGGTAGCAAATAATGGCACAAATTTTCCTCCTGTGTACACCCGTGCAGCTGCTCTGTGCTTTTTGTAACTTAAAGTTGGAGTGTGCTCCATTCTCAGGGAGGATCTGGGCATTAATAACACTCCAAGCTGTGAACATTTTGTTAGAAATTCCTCCCTCCCTCGTTCCTGTCTCTTGACTCCTCTCTCTCTCTTTCTCCTCTGCCTTCCGTCATCTCATGCTCAGGGACTGTGAGAGTGTTTTGCAAGGTGGCACCTGGTGTTACATGATACATTCCTTTCTGTTTATATTTTCTTTCCCACCTCCCTGAGCTGGTTCACCTGCAAGTTTTCCATTGTTTTACCATGACACAAATGCTGCGGATATTCTCACTAAATTTAGTAACCTATATATGAGGAAATATAGCAAAAATTACATGCTGTAACACAGCAGCGCATTTATTTATAGTTTTCTTGTTTTGCTCTCAGGGTTGGATGCATTGTTCTTGGTGGTCAGAAAGTATTAAAAATATGAGCTCAGAACCTGCTGTTCTAAATCCAAAATAAACCTGTTGAGGTTGATGGATTAAAGTTGTGATAAGTAAATTCAGGATCAGAGTTTCCTGGCAATCTTATCTGTAGCACATTGTTCATAAACTATCATGTTATAAGAAATTTTATCTCGAGTCTTATAGTGTTTGAGGGTTTTGCCTTTTTTTTTGGAAGAAATCTCAGCTCTTAGGGCCATGTTATTAGTGTAGCTAAAGGAAAATATTAGTTTTAACTCATTATGTTTGTAGGAAGAAATGTAATATATGGCTTAAAAATTTGCTAACCTGTCAGTGAACAAAAGGGCATCCCCAACACGTGCACTTGGGGAGATTGTGGAAGCTGCACTTATTTTTAAGGCAGCAGCAAAGCTGCTTGGCACCTGAATCATGCATTTTGAATGCTCCTTGGGGAAAATGTGTCCAAATTCTTTGATCAACAGAAGCTTTCTTTGAAACTGGGACGCTGTCTGTGACACTGCAAGCAACACAGAGGGCTCAGCACTTTGAAGGGAGTGTGCAGCTACCAGCTCACTGCAGAAGGTGGTACCACACCCAGGCCAGGCCCCAGGCTCTGGTCCCAGTGCCTGCCACATGCCCAGTCCCACCTGCTGTTGCACTGCTTGGTTGCAAGTGTGACATTTAGACCAGATTTGGCCATGCTGGAAGAACCTGACCCTGGGCTCCCTCTCACCCTCACTGGCAGCCCCCATGTGAGTCCAGCTGGGCTGGAGCTGCTCCTCCTGTGGTGAGGACAGGTGGATGGGAAGGTGGTCCAAGCTCACAGGTCTCTCTCAGCCCTGTGATACGCTCTCCTGAGCTGCAAGAACCCTGCAGCCAGGAACAGAGCCATCACACAGAGCTGGCAGAGGCATGATCTTGACACCTCAGAGTCGGGCAGAGGTGACCTGTCAGAAATCATACAACACAGCATACACATATTATTGTGTGTTATTTGCAAAATATATGCACATATACATTTATATTTGAGAATGTAAATTTTTGGATTACACAAATCATTAAACAAAGCCCAAACTCTTGAAAGCCTCTGTATTCTTCCCCTTCAACTCTTAGCTGCATAGTAATTGCAGGACATTAAATATAGCAATAATAATGCCATATTTTCCAGACCAAAGAGGCATTTTTAAAATTGATGGTTTCCTTTTCACCTCTTCTTCAGTCTGCAGAATAGAGATTACCTGGATTTGCCCCGCCAGACTGTTGCTAGGATTAATCTTACAGCTGGGAAGTGTTGCATGAGTGTTAATGCCTCCAAACTGCCGCAGCAAGGCAATTAGTAGCTGTGCGAAGAGATTCTCATGGGGCTTTATTCCCTCTTTATCTTTTAAAAACAACATTAAAAAATGAGAAAAGCCACAAACCCCAGTATTGCTACCCCAGCTTCCCCCAGCTGCCTGGCTGTGTGTTGGCAGGGCTGCCCCAACAGTGCTGGCTGCTGCCAGACCACAGCTATGCCCCTCTGTCCACCACAAGGGTTCTGCCTTGATCCATGTTCTATCTGCAGGTACATCACACCAATGATTACAGGCTGATCTACCTGCTAATAATTCGGGATTTTGAAGTTGTGTTTAATAAGCTGCCAAACTTGGCCATGTGTGCAAGATGTGCAGGCATCAGGAGAGCTTTCCTTTGAGGTTCTCCTGACTCATTTGAGGCCCCAAGATAAGAAGAACATGGATCTCTTGGAGAAAGTCCAGAGGAGGCCAGGAAGATAGTGAGAGGGCTGGAACACCTTTCCTATAAAGACAGACTGAGAGAACTGGGGTTGTTGGAACCTGAAGAAGGCTCTAGGGAGATTTTATTGCAGCTTTTCAGTACCTAAAGGGGACTACAGGAGAGCTGGAGAGGGACTTTTCACAAGGGCATGTAGTGATAGGACAAGGGAGAATGGCTTCTTGAGGAGGGTAGGTTTAAGATTAGTTGTTAGGAAGAAATTCTTTCCTTTGAGTGTGGTGAAGCACTGCAACAGGCTGCCCAGAGAAGCTGTGGATGCCCCATCCCTGGAAGTGTCCAAGGCCAGGTTGGATGAGGCTCTGAGCACCCTGGTCAAGTGGAAGGTGTCCCTGCCCATGGCAGGGGGGTTGGAACAGGATGATCTTTATGGTCCCTTCCAACCCAGACCATTCTGTGATTCTGTGACTGTGACTGTGTCCTCACCACTCCAAGCCGTTATCTCTGAGCAGCCTTAGCTGAATTCATTCTCCCTTTGCAACCCCTAAGCCAAATTTTGGGTATTGCTCATTGGAAATAGCTGTCAATGTGATGGTACTGGAGAGCCCAGTGAAGCCTTCCAAGAACTTTATAAAAGCAGCAAATCCCTTGTCATTCTTATGGGGGTGTGCAGACAGTGATGAGAGAAGGAACAACAGGCTCTTCCTTGGATACCCATTCATGGGTAAAGAAAGGGAGTGCATAAACTTTGAGGGTTCTTTTTCCTTGTCTTTTTTGTTTTTCTTACTTGCTTTTTTTAAAATAGGAAGATGCAAAACCAGCTAGTAAATTTCTGTACGTGAAATGGGGAATTTCTAAGGCTGGGAGAAAAGTGTAGTTTTATCTTCCCTATGAAGATGATTCAGAAAACTTCTCAATCTGAACTCTCACTTATAGTTTTTAACAACCTAAGGGGAAGAGTTGATTCTCAAGTGACAGACAAACATTTTATGGAGGGAAGCTGGACTGTTAAATGATCCAGTCATATTTTAAATGTGGACACAAGGTGTGTTAAGATGCTTTGTGGTCTTGGGCAAAAGGTTAAACTGCTCCCTTAGACACACATATTACTTGCACAGACTTCTGAGAAAAGCAGTCACTTCACTCAGGACACAGGGCTCAAGTATTTCAGTGTGTTTAAGGCCACTTCTAGCAGCTATATCCATCCACATATTCCTGTCACACATCTGCAGCACTTGGAGGGAGGATGCTGCCCTAGCAGAACTACATGGTACTGCTATGGCTCTGCCTTGCACAGCATGGACAGACTTTCACTCAGTGCTTTTGTTTACTTGTGGGAAAGGTCAGACTGGTGGGAGCTTGTTAAGAGAAAAAAAAAAAAAAAAGAAAGAAAAGACAACAGTACTTAAAAAAAATACCACTAAAATTTGGTGTGGGAAAGTGAACTATAATCGGCTTGTAATTTTAATGCTATTAAAATGGTCTTTTTCAATAAGCCAAACAAACATTGTGCAATAAGGAACTGGCTGCACTTTAAGTCTGAACTTTTACAAGCTGGACATGCCTTGGAGTTAACCAGGTTTGTTGCCTACTGTTCTCTGTTTTGCTGAAACGTCAAAGACTAACCAGTGCTGATTGAAGATTAGGCCTGGAAAGTATAGTTCAATCAGATAATCACTGGGAAATTAAAACAGAGCACTTTACATGAGTTAAGGACAGATGTCTCATTGTATGGATGTTCAGAACACAGTGCAATAAGGTCATCATCCTAACTGAGGTCACTGGGAGAATTTCTAACATTAGCAATAGTCTTTTCTGTGGAAGTTGTGTACAACAGAGGGATTGGAGGATGAGGTGTCCTGCTTTCAGGTTGATGTTGGTGCCCATGTTTCCACTCGGTTGCAATAGAGTTTCTCTAGACTGACAGAAGCATAACAGGATGGCAGATGCTTGTGCTCTGTAAATAGAGGTGTCTATCCAGGATGTTTCTTACCATTTTAATGCAGTAAAAATGCATCAATACTTCAGGTCCTTTCCTTTTCTGATGCTATCATTCTGGATGAAAAGACAATTTAACTTAAAAAGGGTGCCCAGATACTTAGAATTTTCTGAAAATTGCCTTCCTCATCTGAATTTTCTTAGCCTGTATCAGTTCAAGAATAAGATTTTAGTGGCTTTTCCTTTAATTTCTTAAAGACAGTTAAGAGTCAGTTCATCTTTACAGAGAGAGAGTATACATGGATGTATGCAAATGTGTGTTCAAATAACTCAAAATAAGTTTATTTTTCAAAAAAAGGCTGTGTTTTACTATATTATACACCTACTGTTACACTCTGACATCTATGAAGTCTCTGGTTATTTTGAAGGCTGCAGGCTTTCTAACATTGTTTTTCACATATTTGGAATAAGACCAGGTTAGATTGGATTCATAAAGAATACACAAGATTTTAGACATGTGGCCATGTGTTCGTAACATCACACACAAATTTAGAAGATAACCTTTTTTATTTATATAATTGAGCCATCCACTGAATAGCAACATACACGGTCATAATTACAGTGCTTGTCTGGGCATCCTAATCACCTTGCATCCTAATCACCTTGTGCAGTCCACATACACATGTATAGACTAGGAAGGATTAGTAGAAAGATTAAGTCTATATATGCAAAGTTTCTTTGTCTTCTTTGTTTCAAGTTCTTGGCCTCACTGTCAGTTTGTAGCTCTGAGCTTCACAGGCCTGTTCATTTCAGTGCAAATAAAGTTCTGCAAAGAGACAGCATGGAATTTAAACAAAAATTACAGTTCTACACCTGTTTGTGTTTGTGTGAGAGAGAGAGAGATAGCAGGACAAATTAACAGTTCCTGGTGCAGTCAAGGGAAACACATTGGAAACTAAAGCCAAATTACCCCAGGCTGTTCCTGGGAGTCGTGGGAAAAGGTGTTTCTGTTCTGTCCCTCCCTGTGTCTCCTTGCCCTGAGCTGGCAGAGCAAGACAGAGCCTTTTTGGCCCATTTTGTGCTGGAGCCATTCTCCTTTGTGAGCTTGGAAACAAGTGGCACCACGAGGGTGGGCAGTGCTGTTTGTGCCAGCACTCCCAACCTCTTTAGCAAACCTCAGAGAGCTGAGCCCCAGGAAGGGAGTGTCTGACCATCACCTGCCCTGCACCTTGCCTCTACCTTACTGATCCATCCATTGTTTCCATCATGCCCCACAGAGCTGCTGCAGAACAGTTTCCCTCCATGGCAACAGACACAATGACCAAGGTCCGGGTGGTTTTCTTCATCCTGGAGATTTTTTTTTAGATGATTTTGCATCTCCAACCCTCAGGGCTAACTCTGCTGTAGTTTCCTATTGCATGAGCAGCTGGTTCCTCCACAGTTCACTTCTCATCTCCCTCTCCCACTTCTGGCATATGTCAAAATTTGTGGAAGGGCTATCAGCCACTTCTGTCTACCATCAGGTTCCCTGAAACTTTTCTGTCCTTTTTAGGAAGGTTGAAAGAAATCCCACACATGTCCCAACAGAAGATATCTGGTCCAGGGTGAGGTTTAAGCTTATAGACACCAGACATTTATCCTTCTAAGGCCAGCCTTGGGGAGGATGCATGATCTGTTCCATCATGGCTAGATGGAGACTGAGGAAGTGCAGGAATGTGAGAAAAAGGAGGAGAAAAGGGGAGCCAAGTTAAAAAAGTTAATGGGAAGGGGTTTTCCACTTGATTTTTTCACACTTTGGCTCCCCACCCAAAGCCTTGTACGGCAGAGGGGAGTATCTGCAGGTAGATGCAAGAATGGTCTTTGAGGAGACATTTGAAGTTACCTGTAGCTCATCGAAGTTACCTCTAGAAAAGCTGCCCGTGTTGGTGACCTGGAGTGATTTTTCTCCCTAACAGAAACTGCAAGGAGAGAAAGCTCCGAAGAATCTGAACGCCACCCTCACGGAGCTGTTCAGGGTCATTCCCGGGCACGGGGATCCGCTGCAGGAGCGGGGCACTGGCGCGTGCAGGCGATGCGCCGTCGTGGGCAACTCGGGCAACCTCCGGCAGTCCCAGTACGGCCAAGATATTGACTCCCATGACTACGTGCTCAGGTGAGTAAAAACCACCGCAGCTCCGGGTGCCTTTGTTGTCTAAAATTCACTGGTATCTGGGGGGACAAGTGAGCAAACAAGATTTCAGGGTCTATCTAGTGAAACCTGGTACTTAAGTCTAAGTTCCAGGGACATAAACTATGTGTGTTGGAGATAGGACCTCATGTTTTAGCTGGAAAAAAAGCATTAATAGCTGTTGATACTGTGGCTTGTTCTGCACCATCCACAATTGCCTGTGTTAAAAAATACAGGTAAAAAAACCTGCAGTTATGAATAGCAGTTATTTCTGCAGCTCACAAATGATCTTTTAGGCATTTAATTGACTGTATCAGATTTGACTTTCTTGTACTGGTTCTTAAGGAGTAGTGGGGTGGGGAAGCCAAAGTCACTTTTCAGTGTATAAGAGTCAACAGTTTGGTTGCAGGTACTTTAAGGATCACACGGCCTCTCCCTTTGGAGGCAACAAGGTTGGCTACTTTGTCCCACTGAAATGCAAGCAGGAATAGGTAAGCAGAGCATCACCCAGAGGGCAGCCGAGATATCTGGGCTAAGTTCATCTCCAACATCATCCACCTTTCACACCACAGGTGCCAGTACAGTACAATTTGGGTAGCAATAAAGGGCAGGAAGGGAGGGATTGCTATTGAAAATACCACATGTGGGATTATACTCTGAGAAGCAACGAAATCTTTAGTAGGAAGCTGTGCACCGAAGTCAACAATAAATCAACAGAAAGATCAACACCATTTGAACTGTTAAGCCACCTTGACTTCTGATGTGGTTTGGACATGGCATAGAATCTTCAGGTGACATCTGAATATTCACAACAAATTATTCCAGGAGTTGCTTCCAGCAGTTGCGTGTCTTGCTCCCTGCCAAATGTACTTCCCAATAGGCAGAGGCAGCCAACCTGGCCCTCAGATCCATGAAGGGAAGGGGAGACCCCCCAACATTATTCCCACAGGTTGTAAATGTGGCACAGCTGCAAATGTGGGAAGCTGTGGTGCATTTATGCTTAACTCAGTGTCCCTCCCTATGGAGACAGCCCTGTTCTCTGTGACCTTTCTTATATTGCCTGGCCTATGTTTCCATGCAGAAAAGGCTTTGCTAGACTCAAAAGCTGGTAGTAGTAACTAAAGAGTAACACACTCACATACCTGTTTCTTCTCTGAGAGCTTGCCCATCCCTTAGCCGTGCATCCCAGGCAAGGGCAAAGCTCTCCATGACTTGAAATTGAACCTTCCAGTCTTGGATTTATATTTCAGCAATCTTAAGCCAGATCTGAAAGGATTGCACAAGGTTTTAGGATTCACCGTGGGAATTTGTGCAGAGGAGGTGACCCCTCTGTGCGTCAAACACAAAATCTCTGGTGACCTGACATTCACTTCCACGTGCTGTGGCAACACAGCCAAGTGCAGGGGAGAGACGGGAAGTCTGAGAGGGCACCTTTCCTTCCAGAAAGCATGTTCCAGACCACTTTTATTTATATTGCCATCTACTTTTATAACAGAAGGGAATTCCTGCTCAGTCCTTCCTGCTGAGACTGGGTGTGAACTCTGCCTTCTGCCCTGTGGCAGCCCCACCACGGATGGTAGGAAAGGTACACAGGTCTGAGGGCAGGTTGTAAAATAACTAAGATGTCACCCTTGCCTTTGTCTTGGTGGAAGGAAACTCCCATATTTTATACCTTTGACTGACTAATCTCAAGATAAGGTCTCACACTTTTCCTGTATTTCTACGCAATATGATATGGGTCGCTGGCAGGAAAGCCAGTAACAGGGAACTCAATAACATCCACGCAGGCTGACAGGCTGTTCTGACTACACTAATCACTCCCTTCAAGGGAGTTAGAAGAAACTTAAGTGATTCACCTGTGGGAGAACTGCAATAACACAGCCTGGCATAGACTTGATAAACAGATTTTGCCTCTCCTGTTAGCAGCAGCCAGGGCAGCATGTTGTTTGGCAATGTATGATGTTCCTCATTACCTCGTCAGCTGCATCATTCCTGTTCCTCACTGTGCTTCCACCAGAAGCTGAGCTAATGTGACTGCAGAAAAACTCCATTCTGCTCAGAGACAGCTGAGGGGTTTCTCCATAGTGTTGCACAGCACCATGGATTCAGTAAGTTGCTTCAGGGATCTGTAATCTGCAGTGTGCTGCACCGCAGAAATACGGAAATCTCTACCACTGAGGAGCTACAGCATCAGGGAAAGAACTGCTGATGCGTTCCCAGATTTGCTTTCAGAAGTGAACACAGGCATGGAGGAATTTCTGCAGTACTGGGTTCACCCCCTCTCTGTTCCCTCTATGGGCCATCCACTTAAGAGTTGGGCTCGATGATCTCTCAGGATCCCTTCCAACTCAGAATATTCTGTGATTCTGTGAATTTCTGATACATCCAACATAAGGTAGGGTAGCCCTGTTTGGCCAGCACGTCTTGACTGAGCCCTGGTGGCCCTGGACATGCACTGACCCCAGGGTTACCTCAAGCACCCTATCCATGTATGTGCAGAGTGACCCTGAGTGTATATTGATGTTGGAAGACATACTACAAAGTAAGGTTTGAGTAAATGAAAGGTCAGCAGCAGTATTTGTCACTGTGGCTTTGGTGCCTTTTCATGGGAGAACCATAAGGAACATTTGCTGCTTCTCGTCACACATAACATAGTTTGTTACCTTGACCCTAGACATTCAAGTGCACCTGGATGGATGGGAGAATGGAACTGCAAGAAGTCACACTGATGTACTTCAGGGCAATGTTTTTCTCACCAGCTGGAGGATGCAGCTTTAGGATGAAGTGAGATGTGTCCTCATGGACCTCACCACTCTTGATCAGCTCTCTGCTGACTGTAAAGGGAATGCAGGGATGTGCTCAGAGAAACACCTGCTTGGTAGACATTCCTGTTCAGTCCAAGGAATTCCACACTTCCATTTACTGTTTAACCACATGGGTGATGATCATTCCAGCTTGTCTGAGGACCCCTACACCTTGTCAAGGCTGTCTGAAAGCCTGCATACAGCACTCCCCTTAGCCATGGGAGCACATTCCTGTACCTCAAGCAAATGACTTAGTGAAGATTCACATGTGTTTGTGCTTCTCTAATTACTCTCCTGTCTCAATTCTTCCTTTTGGGCTGCAGAATGAACCGTGCCCCCACTGCTGGCTATGAATCAGATGTTGGGAGCAAGACCACTCACCACTTTGTTTATCCTGAGAGCTACAAAGAGCTGGGAGCGAATGTGAGCATGATCCTGATCCCCTTCAAAACCCTGGACCTGCGCTGGGTTGTCGCCGCTCTCACCACAGGCACCATCAACTTGTGAGTAAGGGCAAGCACGGGGTGGGAGCCTCATACTTCATGTTGCTGTAGGAGATAATAGCCTATGTGGGGCAAATTCCTGCTTCTGATAAGGCCTAGGGGAGCATGACAGACCCTCTGAAATCAGACTTCAGCCCTGAACACTTACTTTCTAGGACCTGAACACCTGCTTTCTAGGAAAAGTTTAATGTTATGGTGCAGTTGTTGAGGCAAAGATTGAGATCCATTTCCTTACATCCCCAAACAGTGATCTCAGAGAAGTGAAAAGGGGAGTTTTTGCTGGAGGTGATCAGTTTGATCAAAAGGCTCCTGAGCTTTATGATTTAGTGCCCCATTCCGGGCTTCTGCTCATCCTTCCTCCTCTGTGGTCCCTTGGGAGTACAGTCAGTACACTTGCAGCAGAGCACAAGGAGGCAGAGAGGGGTGTGCAGGTTGCTCACCTGAGGCAGTGAGAGCAGATGCAGCCCAGATCACGTAGTGCCCCATCCACAGGATGGGCTCCCCTGGATAGGTTGGTCAGGAATTTGGTCTGCTTTTCCTGGTTGAATGTGATTGAGAACTGTGCAGAGGAAACAATGTTTTGTGTGTCACCTGCGTGTCTTAGCCTTAAATTCAAGTGTTCTCCTTGGCAATAACGTGACACCCTGGAATTTATTCTCTGGTTCTTCTTTATGAGTGCTGTCAGAAGCAAAGATCGTCCTGCTTAATACATTTATGGCAGCGCCAGAATTAGAAATGTGATCAAAATGCATGTTTGTTCTGGATGCCTGCTGGCAGATTCTCTCCCTTCCTGTAAGCTGGCTTTTCCTAATCCAGAGGATGAAATATGTGACATTTGTTCTGTGTGTGAGGTTATCTGCTGGATGTAAAACCACAGCCTTGTGGGATTGCTTGGTGACACCCTGCTACACATAGACAGCAAGAGCAGATCAGATTACTTTATTCCAGAGAGAAGTATTTCAAGACATTTCAACTTTTTGCCCAATTTCAAAGTCTCAGAAGATTTAAAACTTGGAAAAGTATGTCCTGGGCATGTTGACTGGACATAAGACCCACTTTGCAATTTTAAGGAAAACTCTTTGATGGAATAACAAATTAAGTTGCATTTCTTCTTTTCTTTTTCTTTTCTGTCTTTGCAGATGCATTTCAGATCCTTTTCATTTCTTATTAAGATTCTCTTAACTTGTAAGAAATCTGGGTTAGTTTCCTTTTTTCTTTTTCATCACCAGCATTTAGTACATATAGTCATAAGTTGTGTTGAAAAAAATCCTTCTCCGAGACAGACTCATAACTTGGAAAAATCAGCACACATAGAAAACTGTACCACTCACTACAAGAAAGTCATGGAGGTGCTGGAGCATGTCCAGAGCACGGCAACGGAGCTGGGGAAGGGGCTGGAGCATGAGTGTGATGAGGAGCAGCTGAGGGAGCTGGGGGTGTTCAGCCTGGAGAAGAGGAGGCTCAGGGGGGACCTTATTGCTCTCTACAACTGCCTGAAAGGAGGGTGCAGCCAGGCAGGGATTGGGCTCTTCTCCCAGGTAATAAGTGACAGGACAAGAGGAAATGGCCTTAATTTGCACCAGGGGAAGTTTAGATTGGATATTAGGAACAATTTCTTCACCAAAAGGTGTTAAGCACTGGAGCAGGCTGTCCAGGAGAGTGGTGGAGTCACCATCCCTGGAGGGATTTAAAACATGTGTGGATGTGACGCTTGGGGACAGAGTTTAGTGATGACGTGGCAGTGCTGACGTAACAGTTGGACTTGATGATCCTAGAGGTCTTTCCAACCTCAGCGGTTCCATGGTGCTATAATTCACCCGGACACACCTTTTGCAGGCAGCTCTACTGTCCCTGCCCCAGGAGGAGGCTCTGGGCATTTCCTGAACTCTGAGCTCTGCACAGAAGTCAAGTGAGCCCTTAGCCTTTTAGGAAGATATAACTGGTTGACTACAATGCAGTCACAGAATATGAAAGGGAAAATATCTTTTCTTAATAAATTACAGGATATATTATATATTTATAATTAGATTGTATACATGGGCTTGGTAAGCATCTGGTATAAATTAGTGTGTGAGTGTTTAACCACATGAAAGAAATACCAGTATTTTAAGATTTTTGCCATACTCAAAGCAGGGGAACTGCATAATTAATAAGCTGGTACATTCTGGAATAATAAAAGCAGAAAATCATAAGCACACAAATCATAGCAATATATGTAGCATAATTTTAGCCTTGTAGAATTAACCTATGAGCATACATTAAACACACAGTATCAGATAACAGGTATAAGGAAATTGTTGAGTGCACATTTTTTTAAGTGGGGAAGGCATGAAATAAACATAAAACATATTTGAAAGTCAGTATTTTAGAAAAGAAGTTCTTACCCCTGTCTGCTTGGCCATTGTGCCATGTGCACAGGCTGCATAGTGTCAGCTGAGTTTAGGCTAACAAGAACCTAAGTGTATTCATAGCTAAAAAAGATAAGCATCCTGTATTGGTTAGACTTTTACACAGTGTTTAATTTCCTGTATCCCATCCAAATGAAAGAATAATTTCCCAAAACTCAAAACTGTGAGTTAAGCTTATTCTCCTCTCAGTAGTATTATAATTCTTGCAATTTTTACATTTCAAAATAAAAGTCAAACTGCAGATTGCCTTCATATTGGCTTGAATTGATAGCTGAGTGATTCTCTCAGACATGTTCTATTTAACTGTTGTATGTTCCATCTAAAAATGTCTTTCTAAGACTAAGCATTATCCCAGAAAAGACTTAAGAAAAGCCTTCTTGGGATAGGAGACCTCATCACCCATATATTTATCCTAGTTGCCTTCACTTGCCTTCTGCAAGAATTTTAGGAATCTGCATAGTGACAAAAGCTCCAGTTAGTCTGGCAAAGACAATTTTTGTATTCCTTAAAATGTTGCACATCCTGGGTCAACGGTTCAGTAAATGTCTTGTACAAGGTGGCCAGGAGTGATGGCAGAGTTCACTAGAGCCCCGCAAAGTGGCTCATAGAAGATGTTTCCCAAGTGATATGTTACACTGTCTGTAGCCCCCTTCATCACAGGTTTCACTCTGTCCCACTCCTGTGTGGTACTTCCTGGGTCCCTCACTCCCTGGCTACCCCGCAGCCCAGGTTTTACATGATCTTAAGAGCAGAGGCCTCCATTTGCTCTTAATCCATGTGCCAATATTTTCCGTGCAATTTTAAAGAAGTTCTGCAGCCAAGTGACAGCAGGACTTGGGTTTGTATTATGAAAGAATGAAATAGTCTTTGGTTAAAAAAATTAACGTCGTCTGACAAGAGCTACAGCATTCTCCTGGTTAGATCACAGATGCCCACAAGTACTGTCTTGAACATTGCACACACTTCTCTTTGGTCTTCCACTGTCTCTATCTAGATGTCCATGAAATACAGCCCTCTTGTTTCCTCCACATCACCTTTTTAGAAAGACTGACTGTTTATATGATACTGAGGAGATTTTATCAGCAAAGAAGCCCTTTTTGTCTTCATAACCACAAAAAGAACATGGGATCACCAAGTGATTTGCTAATCAAGGTCAGGCATGGGCAGCAGCAGCAAGGGCATATTTGCTGAGAGCAGATTGAGAAGCCTACATGAGTGTCCCTTTCCCCATTAGCATCACCTCTCAGAAGGGTTGGAAGCACGCATCACCTCTCTCACTGCATCCAGCCCAGAGGAGGGATCGCAGGTCAGGGGTGCCCAGAAGTAGCTAACGACTTGAGAACTTTGCCAGGTCACCACTGGTTTGAGAAGATTTAGACTAAGTTTTCAAATGGTTGATGTTCCAGTGTTCAAAGAAAATAAAACCTTAATGACAGGAACCTTGTCATTACCAAAAAACCAATTGAAAACATTTAGATTGAACTAATGGGAGGCTTTGGTGATTTACTGCAACCCATCTAAGAAGTATGCAGGATACATCTTGGGATATACTCCAATTATGAGGCCAGCTCACCAGAACTTTTTCACGTAAAACAAACTCAGGAAGATTTCTTTTCTGACAGCACTCGTGATGAGCTGTGCAATGCCAGCACACACTGTGCATGAGACATGGGGAATAAAAGTCTTTTTCATTTGCAAAACAGACTCGTGATTTCAACCCAGGCATAAGGTATAGCTTGGACATTTTATGCTGGGAGCTGCAGGAAGCCTTCAGCATCGCCCTGGGGAGGAGGGGAATAGCTCTCTGATGAGTGACTGTATCTGGGGATGCCTGAGTTGCACACAACCACAGAAACGGTGAACTCTGCTGCCACCGACCCCAAAAATCATGAGGTAGCTCCAAGTATTAGGAGAGGAAAAGTCTCCCCCTGGTGGGAAAAAGTTTTTCTGCCATGAAATTAAATGGAAAGTCTTTCCCATCATCAAAGTTCAAAGATTGCAACAGTAATGATCCAAGAATTAAAAGTCTCGAGCTCCACTTAGTATTGACTCTACAGTATATTTTTAACTAAATCTTTGGTGTCCTACTGCCAATAATTAACTTGAAAATTTAAGAATGTAACAGTTTCCTATAAACTTGCTTCCGTGACAGCTCAGTTCTTCTCATGCTGTGCTACTTAATTGCAGCCTCATTTTACAACAACTTCTTGAATTTACTACTTTTGAATAATTTGAATTTATTACTGTGCATGAAGAGTATTCTTTCTTTGGAATTACATGAAAATATTCATAAGTTGGGCTTTTATTTATCTTGGTGCTATTTTTCTTTTTCCTTTAACAGCACATATGTTCCAGTTCCACGGAAAATCAAAGTCAAAAAAGAAAAGGTGAGCGATGCTGGTTAGTGGATTTGTTCTGCTAATTCGCTTGTAGGTCTTTTGCTTCTTTGGGAGACTGCTAGAATCCAAGCAAGCCTTTGACACTCATAAAAAGTTGCAACCAAAATACAGACACTTTACAATGCTGAGCTAAGCTAAAGATTTCACTCCTGTGCGCCATTTAGGCGACAGATCAACCACTAAATAACTGAGGTTGGAAAGAAACTGCTCTTGTGGCTATGCCATAACATGAACACTGTTCTGAAGGTTGCACCGCTTCCTCTGGTGCTGCTCAGGGACATTAAATGTGCACCATTGTCCTCCACAGCAGTTGTTCTGTTCCCACCCATTGCAGTCATTTGTATGTAATGACACTGTGGAGAGGTTTGGGAGCTTTTTAAAATAATTTTACTATTTGAACACCCAGGCCAGTTCCTTGTAATAAGGAGCTAAGTGAACTCTGAACAAATAAAGCTGTGTGTTTTCAAGTCAGGGGAGAATTCTTGATGGTAGGCTCAGCCCACAGCTGCAATAACTACCTGTACCCAATTAAACAAGCTTGGAGACTGAGCTCAGGCCAAGTCCATGCAGGTTTTGTTCCAGGTGTATTACAGGTCTCACAGGCAATGTTCAAGCCTGGTTTGCATGAGAGCACAGGCCAGGGAACACTCCCTGCTTTGCACAGGGACAGGCTGGAGGCAGGATTTCCCATGGGATAGGATGTTAATTCCCATGCTGGAACTTCAGCCACTATGCAAAGACTTCTGTTGTTGTAACCGCATGGTTTGAGGATATAACCAAGGCAGTCTGTGTGGAAGTGGAAAAACATCTTCCACAGAGCTTCCAGAAGAATACAAGTGTCATTCTCTCAGCCTTTGGAGAGACTGATTTTCCAAAGAAGTACAGGCGTCTAGTGTATCAAGGGCTGTTAAAGCGTGACATTAGCTCCAGAACATTAAAATTACAAATTAAAGCACATGCCCTTCTTTCAAGAGGCCGGGTTTTGCCAAAGGCTTCAGGTGAAACCTTGAATTAGTATCAGTTTATTTTCCTTTGCTTCAAACCATGGACCTCTGGGGTGCATTAAATAATCCCTTAGCTCATCCTCACCTGTTGTGAGGTACATGATAACCTATGCAAAAGCCCTGTGAGGTGCACCAGGGCAGGTTGTTGAGCTCATGTCACAGCTGAGTGGCAGCAGCCCAGGGTACAGTGATGCACAGCAGCTTCCTGAGCACAGAGAGAGAAGCTTGTATTTCTTCCCACACTGTGCCGTGCAAAACACCCTGCGAGAAGGGATTATACACAAATGCAATATCAGCAATTAACCTGTGACTCTGTAAAAGGAAAAGCCTTGCAGCTAACCAGATAGCACTGAAATGCTGTCACTCTAATTACAAATGCAGCATGGAGGGAAAAGTTTCTGTTTGCCTCATTCATGGGAGGGAGTTGAAACCAAGGGCTCCCAACAGCCCTTGGATTTACTGTACTCTCAGGTCTTAAGTGTTCTGTCTCTCCAAGATGACCTCTGTGAGATAAACAAATGAGTTTTATGTCTTGTAAGAAAAAAATATAAAGCATAGAAAAATAGCGTATTTGGGAAACAGGAGAAAAGCAGCTGACACAGCCTGATAGGCTTCTTACAGTTTACACCTGACCCCTGCTTTCCTTGGATCTATCTGGACCTATAAAGACACCAAGAGGTGGCTGGCATGTTGTGCAGAAGAGGCAGTTCCTCCTATGTTCCCACTCAAATTGTGCTTGGACTGATGACCTTAAGGGTCTTTTCCAACCTCAGTTATCTATGATTCTGTGTGTCATGGCATCTCATGCTTGCCTTGCTCAGGACTCTGACTCCCCAGAGCTCACCTGCAGGGTGCTGCAGGGAGAGTTGAATGCCTAATTTTCACCTCACTTGTGCTGTTACATACCCACCGGTTTCAGTAGGAATCACCAGGATTTACATTAGTGCAAGCAGGAGGGATGTCAAGACCAAGGAAGGGCTATTCATATGTAATTGCACATGGAAAATATTCCTGAATGCACTTAATATGGGACTTAATTTTTCCCTTTCACTTGCCCTCAAGGAATAACTATCATTCCTTTCCTACCTACTCCCCTACCCCAGTGTCCTTTAGGACTGATGTGCTACTATTGTTTTTTTTTCCCAGGGTATTTTACTAATGAGTCTTTCTTTCAAATTTTGCCTAGATTCTGGTTTATAATCCAGCTTTTATGAAGTACATCTATGAAAACTGGCTCGAGCATCATGGGAGATATCCCTCCACAGGCCTTCTGTCCTTGATGTTTGCTCTCCATGTATGCGATGAGGTAAAGTCTGCCTGTGTTTGCATATATGGGTAAAAAAATCAGGACATTTCACACTGAACAGCAAGGAATAACCCCTGGCCACTCACTTAGCCTTTGTTTTCCCCCTCTCCACCTTCTCTGCCATTTACTTCTTCAAACATATGCATATGTTTGAACATATTCTTCAAACATATCCTCAGTAACATGCAGACATGTTCAACGGGCAGTGATGGATTTTTTTAATGTCAGCAAGTCGTAGGGTTTAAGATGCATTCCAGGAGAATATAATTAAACATGAACAGAGAGATTCCACTTACATCAAAAGACTTCTAAACATGAATGGTATCTTGCCCATCTTGCTGTTTTAGTTCCAGTTATGTTTTGTCTCATTGTTAAAGCACAAGAGCCTTTGGTGTTGCCCTGGGCATCCCCTCTGCCTCCAGCTGCCAGGCCAGAAAAGCAGAGATCTCTTTGTACGACTTCTGCCAGCCTGGAGTAGATGTTTTGAGTACTCAAGGACATCTCAAATGGCACTTACATTTTGCAACTGCACTGAGATCTTACCTATCTAATCAGTGGAGCCAAGAGGCCAATTCAGCAAACCAACCTCCTGGTAGGACACCAGGGGAGCAGGATCACTCCCTGGTGTGCAGTGGCTGTGTTGTCTGAATCACCACTGGCTGTAATGGATGCTCAGGCACCTCTGTTTGGATATCAAAATCTTAAACATAATCCCACCTGGAGAACTTTGATGACCGGCTCTTACATAACCCCATTTGACAAATGCAAATTGTCTATTTTCAAACTCAAGCTTGTGGGTTTATACAATAGGTTATAGTGAAGGCCTGTGCTCCAGCCGTTACTTGGGGAAATCGCCTGATTTGAGTGATAGGAGACTCAGCTGGTTAGAGTAAGGCCAGGTCAGCTCAACAAAATCCTGCAAGCATGGGATTGTCAGAATGGGGATAAAAATCACTGGCAAAATCCCTGTCCTGGACACAGGTATGCTGATGAAAGACTGTGGTGTGGACGGGTGGTGGAAATACTCCTAAAGATACTGGAAGAAACTATACTATAGTCACAGCAGCTTGGGTGGAGTCTGTTTTCTGGTAAGCAGGAAATGAATAGGGCTCTGACGTTACAAAGATAACTTAAAACCAGGTCGTATTTGGGTGGTCCTAGGTGTGGGTGATTTAGGGAACTTGTTTTGTGGCTATGACCCACTCAAACCCAGCCATAGCTATCACCACTCTCAGTTTAAATAAATCATCTGTGGTGAATTCACTTTTACCATCAGAAGAGACAGCCATGGACTTTGGGAGAGGAAAGGCTTTAGGCATTTACACACACAAAGAACGTAAAATCCATCTGTCTCTGAAGTAACTGCAAATATTATGTAATTAAGCATGTAAGTGTGGTCAGCAGGGGTCATTCTTTGGAAGACAAGGACCAAACCAAATTTTTTTCACTGTTTGTGGCCTTAATCAGGTAAAGAGGAGACTTCCATTCCAAGCCACTGATCTCCTGAGGTCAATCATGTTTAAGGGATAGGAATGCATTTTTTTCATATTGCTAAACAAGTATTAATGGATAGAAGTTTCCTTTTCTCTCTGAGTTGAGGCCTGGTGGTGTCTTGGCATAGCTTAGGGTGTAATGTCCCTTGAGCAGGCCTTGGGTGTTACTCTGTGGTTGCCTCATGTCATGCAGCAGCAGAGCTTGGGGCACCACTGGGGTCCTCAGGTGCTGCTGCCTGTGAATACACTGAGAATCAAGAGAGTTTCTGCAGCATTTCAGATGAAGACCAGTTGCTTTCCAGCCCGTAACACTCGTTCTCCCTTACATCCTAGGTGAATGTGTATGGCTTTGGAGCAGACAGCAAAGGACACTGGCATCATTACTGGGAAAACAACACCTCAGGCGGGGCTTTCCGGAAGACAGGTGTCCATGACGGGGATTTTGAGTTCAATATAACCTTGACTCTTGCCTCCATTGAAAAAATAAAATTTTTCAAGGGCAGATGACCCTGGCCACGGGGACAAGTGGGGGCTGCAGTTTCCAGCACGCAGCAGAACAAAGCTCAGTGAAGATGATCTGGGCGCCAGCCAGGTTTGAATGCGTGGATCTGCAGTGGATTTGGAGCTTCTCACGCGGCAGGGAACGAGGCCGAGGACCGGCTTCCAAGCTGCACATGATTTCCTATCTGCAGATAGCCGGGAGCTGTCAATCAATTGTGGGAATAAATTAACCTCTACTTAGGCTCTACGGCTTGATTCTTGAATTACTGATGAAAGGTCTGCCTGTTGCAATTAGAGGAAACGTGGGCACAGGAACTGCTGTCAGTGTGTCTGTTCTCTCCTCCAGCAAGGCAGGAGATCCTTGAGGAAGAGTGAAAACGACTTCTGGGACTTGAGACCTGCTAAGGCAGCTGTGAACATCATAGTAAGGATATTACCTCAAAGAAATGAATTCACTTCTGCTGTTGATCTTCTTTTTGAACCATCTCTTCTGTGTTCTCCGTTACTTCTGTTTTCATGCTGTATTAAGGAAAAACATGATGAAGTTGCCTGGAGTAGTAAATATTTCAACCATTGCCTCATTTTGCATTGATAATGTCTAGAAAATATGAATCAAATCATCTCTTACCATGTATTATTTAATATTACTTCCTACACAGCCATAATGATGGAGGAAATAATACTGAAAACTCCAGAAAAAAAAAATGGCCTTTTTAGCCACTTGTTTGTCTTGTTTGGTTATATGTAATTTTTTTTTGTTTTTTTGGTGGAAAATACTCTGGAGTGGTTTTTTTTTATTTAGTCGGTTTAAGATTGGAAAGTGGACTTTCTTCAAGTCATTTATGTGCCTTTTATATAATTGTGCAACAGATGTGATTTTTTTTTAAGATGACAAACTCTAAATTAAACTTTTTTATATAAAACGGGGGAAAATTAACCAAAGTTTAGCCTCCGTCTGGTATGCTTTTGTAGTCAAAACCAACAACTCCTATACTGCATTTGAGCAAACACAAACAAGACAATTTTTAAAGGTAACTTGTACCTTTTTTTATGGGAAAATATCAAAAAATCCCAAGGAAAATTTCCTTATTTTTTTACAAATTTAAAAATGTGGTATCTCTTTACAAGGTCTCTATTTGAAAGGGAAGAAAACATCATGGGTTGGGATATCAACTAGTGATACACTAAGAATGTTTTGCTCTGTAGCAGCACCTACAAAGTCTCAATCTATACGAGCTGATCTTAGAGCATAAGACAGACTTCAAAATCATGTGCATCTCTGGAGGAATGAGTATATTAATATCTGTATCTCTAGGCAGTGAGAGGAGGGAGGTTACAGTGGAGGTTTTATATCCACAGATTTTGCTGGAATCGACGCATTTAAGCCTCAAGGACAGATAAAGTATGAATCCAAGTTCAGGCAGTGAATAATGGAAAAATAGGGATCTTCTCTTCCCGCTATCAGGAAAACAGGCCTCATGGATTATTGACCCACTTTCAGCCTTGGTGAAGACAAAGGAGTTCTTGCCACAGACTTCAAGGGACTTTTGATCAGTCTTGAAAAAAAAGGGCATATTCAATTTTTAATGTATCACATTGTTTGGGGTTTATGGCAAAAGAAATCGTCATCTAAATGTCCCCTCTTCTATGCACCAGCTGTGGCAGAATGTCCAAGCAGATGAGGTCAGTGAAAGCCCTTTGACCAGTGATGTGCTTCATCCAAGATTTATCCCCTTGTCTTTCCGTGGCAGTTGGTAACAGTGAGGTGCCCTCCAAGGCACAATGTCATGGTCAGCTGGAATTTTGGGCCACAGCACCATGAACTCACACTTTACCCATATGAGTATTACTGGACTCCTGATGAAAAAGAGGAATTGGATTCCCTCTGCTCATGTGACCCTGCAGCTTAGCAATATGGAAAGGGCAGGATTTTCAGATCCTCGTGCTGAGACCTGTTCATGATCCTCATGTCAAAAGCCATGTCCCAGCATGGTGGCCAGCAGAACTCACCTGCATGTCACAGGCACAGCAGATTTGATGGGCTTACTGTCTTCTACATGTCCTTGGTAAAAGAATGAAGCATTTCTACCTGAACCATGATTGTTGGTTTGCTTTAAGCAGTCCTGCTGTTTAAATTGCTGTTAATCAATATGCCTCTGGTGAAGTGCTGCAGTAATACAAGCAAAGCAACTTCAAGAGGCAAAAGACTACGTGGAAGACCCCAGTGGTATCTTCACACTGTGGTTGGATTTTGGAGCTTCAGATACTTTATTTTTCTTGTCTCATGGCCAGAGTCAGTAATCCAGAAACATTGATTGCTCTTTCAATCACTTTTAGAAAGACTTGGAAGAAAACCAGTGGTGGTTTGGTACCCATATCCCCTTGATTTTTTTTTTTTTTTTTAAATCACAAGGGTCAATTTGGAATCAAAAACAGTGGAACAAGAAGCCAGCTATATTCTAGTCTGTGTTGTTCTGAATGTTTCCTTTTGCTGTTGTAATAAAATTTCCCATTTTCCCCTGAATATTCTGCCTCTGACAGCACATATAAAACCTCATGGCTCATACATGCAGATAGATTTAGTGTCTTCATCATGGAACAAGCTGCAATTCCCATTTAATTTTCTTGCTGACAGCAAGCAGTAACTGTGTACCGCTGATGTCCATTTTTCAGAGTGTAAGAAGAGCAGAGAGTGAATCTCTCCAGGTGTAGGATGAGGAATAGTCTGTGCCATCACCTTTCTATTCCAGAGGAACTTTTTCTAGAGTCCTTTAGGCAGCTGACTGCTGTGTTAGATCTTTGTCTCAGTTCCTCCACAATTGTGCTGCTCTTTCAATTGCCTTCAGAATCAGGAGATACCAACAGATGATGCCGAGGGAAAAACTAATTCCCACTGCCCTTGTTGAAGACTGTTTTCCTGCTAGAAACTTTCTGGGTTTATTTGGTTTAAAAAAACAACCAAGGAAAACATTTAACAACATGTCAAGGCTTTAAACCCTTGGACTGTGTTTGTCACCACTACAAAGTCTCTGAAGCACTTCTTGAGTGTGTGTTACATTTTTTACCAAAGCCAAATCTCTTGAGCACTTTTTTCCTCCCATAACCAGAATTTCTTCGTGTTTTTCTCTGACTACACAATTGATTATGATTTCTTTTATCTGATGGTGGGGAGTCTCATGCAGTCATTCTTTGGCATTTTATTTATTTAATTTTTCAGTATGATATGAATCAAAATAAATTTTTTATTGTAATCAAATCAAAAGTGTTTCTGCACACTTCTTTTTTCCACAGTATTTTCTTTAGCTCCTAGAACCTCCTCTGACACATAACAGTGTAATAAAGCTTATTCCACTTCCCTCCTGCCCATCTGGTTGGACTCAATGATCTTAGAGGTCTTTTCCAACCTCTGTGATTCTGTGATCCCTTGGGTGACACTGGCGTGTTTCAGGCCGGTGGTCGTGGGCATGACTCTGCTCACCTTACGGCAGCTCTAGGCCTCTCTGGAGACAAAAAAATGAACTTCATATGCCTGTGGTCTCCAGATAGATCTATGCTCTATTTAGGTGATATATGAGGGAAATTAAGGCAGACTCAGAAATCAGTGACTTGAGAAAAGATTCAACTTGTCTGTCCTCTGAGACTGGCAGACCTGGCTGAGATGCTGAGGATGCAGCCCAGGTCCCTGTTTTAAGGGCCTGCTGTGGTCACACAAGCGCTTCAGTCATGGCTGGCTTAGATGTCCATTAGGAGAACCCCTTCCAGGAGATGGATCTCTTTGATAAGCTATCGCTCCACCAGGCCACACCCACATCTGCATGACCATGGCTTTACATGTGGAGACTCCACCTGACCTATTTCTTAAGGACCTCCTCAACTCCTCAGTTTCCTTATGTGCCATTTCCTTTCAGTGTTCAAGGGAGTGAGTAGGGTAGATGGTCTGGCAGTGGTGCAAGCTGCCCACTGAAGTGCAACCAATACCTGCTTGCTTAGTGGTAGGAGCTCAGGAGATCATCAGAGGTCAGCTCAGGAAGCTCCTGTTCAGATTCAGGCAGTGGTCAGATGGTCACAACAACAGCTGCTGTCCAGTGTGACCTTCAGAGGATCAGGTACTCAGAAGCTGCTTCCCACTTTGCTTCTCAACCCAGGCTCTAGACATGCTGCATCAGTGAGATATTAAACACCATTAATGGATACAGCCCAGACAGAACCACACGTTGAAAACGAGTGGGAAGCAGAAGCACAGAAGCATGAGGAGCTACCCCAGTCACTTGTGGTGCAGAGGAGATGCAAGGCATTTGCTCCTCTGTCACCCTCAGCAAAGCAAAATAACACCAAGGAATGGCTCACTCTTGAAAATTATTTTGCTTCATGTCCACTCACAAGAAGTGCACTGCAGTGCAGCTTCCAGGTCTGAAATTATTTTGTCACGAAGTAATTTGCATTAAATTACAATGTGGAAACCGCCTGAGACCAGTAAGATGTGCAGCAACAACAACAACAACATGCAGACAGATGGACCCACCACAGGACTTGGACAAAGGACTCTGCTTATGCCACCAAATGAAGAAAGAAAGTATCCGCAGGGGAACTACATGGCTTCAGTTCATGGCATGGGTTCCTTTGATGGCTCACAGTCAGAATAGCAATTAAACCCAATGAATTAAAAGGCAAGAGCGTCCCTTGCCACCCTTAAAAATCTCTGTTTTCTCTTGTCTTTGCTATAGAATTTGAGGGAGCAGATCTTACTACGTTTTATTGTCTTCAAGCGATATAAAATAAAATATGGTTCACACAGTGAAAATTCTCCATGGTCAGGTACTTGTATGCAGAGGTAAATCTCTGTGCTTTCAGTTACATTTTCTCCTATAGAAAATTCACCACATTGCTCTACTCCTTAGTTTGGAGTTTCTAAGGTAACCTTTGGCAGGCAGAATATAAATATATCCATACAGGAGTGTGTCTGTCCCCGTGATATTAGCACTCCTACTAAGACAGGACATTTTCCACAGTAGTTACTTTTTCCACATAATCAGTGTCTCCAGAGTTACACAGCAGCTACCAGCTGCCTCCCTGTCCACCCAGACACCAGATCAGTAAAAAAGGCATCCTACCCTATGCCACTAACGCTGCATCCTGCAGCACCATGGCGTTTCTCCAAGGATGCTCCAAAGCAAGTGTTACATCAAGGAGCCCCTTAGGGCCATTTCTCCCCATGTGGATTTTTGTGTTCCACTCCTTGCTTTCCTGGGGCTGACCCCAAAGAGCTGCCACCAACCAGGGGGGCTGCACGTTGCTCCCCTAGCCCAAACCCATAGTCTGGGGCTGGGTGTGTGAATGGACTGTCCGTACTTGAGCTGTGCTTTGAAGCATGTCCAGTTTCTGGCTACATCCTGTGTTCAGCCTGTGCAAAATCTGAGTGGGTTTCATATGGTAAAAGGTAGTGTAAAGAGTGATTTCATAGAATCCATCATAGAATGGTTTGGTTGGAAGAGACCTTCAAGATCATCCAGTTCCAACCCTGCTGCCATGGCCAGAGACACCTTCTGCTGGACCAGATTGCTCAGAGCCCCATCCAACCTGGTCTTGAACACTTCCAAGGATGGGACATCCACACCTTCTCTGGGCAACCTGTGCCAGTGCCTCACCACCCTCATGGTAAATGATTTCTTCATAACATCTGATCTAAATCTCTGGTCTTTCAATCTAAAACTGTTCCCCCTTTTACTATCACTATTTCCACTCCTCTTTCTCTAAGTGTTGAAGGATTTTGTATAACACATCTTCATGTATCATCCTCAGATATCAGAGGGTAAGTGTGAGCAAGTTCCCCAAGGTGCTGATAAGGCACCGAGCTCCTGCCTGCAGTGGTGGAATCACAGGCAGAGTCATGGGAGAGACTGGTGGTTCATCACTGGCAACCTCAGAGAGTTGGCTGCAGGGAGAAATGCTGCAAGCTGACAGGCTCTGTCATTTGAGGGTTTGATTTGAATAGGTAGGTAAGGAAATAGAAATAAACAGACATAAAGGTGAAGACAGGATACATAAAAATAAAGCAAATGTATCTTCTAGAAAACCTTTTGAAGAAAAATAGAGTTTTATCCATTTGTTTGGTCCATCAAAGTAGGTGGGCCAGGAGTGAATTAGGCTGGTGATGCTTTTGGGCACACATGATGTGATCTGACCCCAGCCAGCAGCCAAGCACCCACGGTCTTTCACTAACTTCCTCCAGCCACCCATCCAAAACACAGCACTAGATGGGTGCTAGGAAGAAACCCAACTCCATTACAGGCAGATTAAAATAAATGAGATACTTTAAGAATCCTGTGGATTCCAGGTGTGTTAAGACCTTTCCTGAAGTCTGACAGAAGTTATTACCAACAATGCCTGAGGTCAAATTTACACCAAACTATCTCAGTTGCTGAATGTTTCCAGTTACTCATCCATTCCACAGATAGCCACTGGAATCAGGTGAGATTAATACTCACCACTAGCAGAAATGACAGAAAACCAACTGAAAAAACTACGAGCTGCTTCAGAAGGAATGCAGCTGGGACACTGGTGTCGCCTCAGGTCTTGTTACTTGTTGGAGCTGGAATAACATTTTGTACCAACAGCCAGGGGCAATGAGAAATCACTGTTTTATGTGGCTGTGGATGTGGTGTTTGCTTCCTTCCCTGAAGGTGGGTGCCATTCCACCAGCTATAGGTCTCTGTGGTGGCTTCCTGGGGACCAAGGGAACTTCGCTGCTTGTCACCAGTTGTAAGTTTGGCCCACAGCTACATGGCTTTACAGCTGAGCAGAGAGAGATCCAGCAGCAAATTAAGCCAGACCAGTGCTTTTATTTCCTATAATAAGCAAAGGAATGGGAAAGATCAGCATGCACGCAGATCAATGGGCCTTTGAGCAGTGAGATGTGATTAACTCATTTCAGTCAGCACTGGGAATCTCGGCACCTCATTAGCTTTTTCATTAATGGTTACAACTAATATCTGATTAGTGTCTGTTTTGCCAGTAATGAGTTCTCCTTAATGGAGACGCAGTTTTCCACTGGATGACAGTGAAAGGGAGAGGGAAGGAGCCTGCTAATTACTGTGCTAATGGGGCACTTCCCTGACCTGACCGTCCTCCCACACCCCTGTAACTGGCCCAGCCACACTGGCACGGGCAAACGTTCCCTGTGCCAAGTGCACTCGGCAAGCCAGAGGGAGAGGACCCAATTCTGGCTCCTGAAAGGTAAATCGGGCCAAGCTGTGTGACAGCAGGCGGGACAGCCTGACTGTCCCCCTGCCCCGGCTAAGGGGTACCAGGGGCAACAAGTGGTGTGAAGTGGACTGTGGTGGCAGAATAAACACTGGGTAGAGATAGGAAGCAACAGCTGTTTTCACATCCAGTAGTCAGTGCAGTGATTTGTTTTCTAATAGATTTTTCTAATAGACTGTAATAATTTCCCCACTAGAGCGTGCTGTTTTCCTGTTCCCATGAGTTATCCCGTGGCTTCTGGAGCACTCGGCTCTCTCACAGCAGTGTGTCACATCACAGGCTCAGAGCTTGTTCTCTCCTGACACTTCTATCTTCACAGCTGTAAGGCTTGGGATTTATTAAATCTATCTATTTTGGCCTCTGGGTAATAACTAAATGCAAGAGCCCACAGGCCATGATGGAGAACAAGATGGGAGAAGTCCTGCAAGGCTTCACACCCTGAGGGTTCACATGAATGCTGTTATCTATGCAGTTTCCTTTCTGCTTGAAAGGGGACAGCACTCCCAGCTATGTGTGTGGATTTTTTTTTTGCACTGACCCTTTAGAAATGCTCATAATTGGAAAAAAAAAATTAAAAAAATTCTTCCCTTAAAACTTAATCTCCTGACAAGGAACAAATATTTGGGACTCCTGGCTGTGTTGTAATGGTACAAATCTTTTAGTTTGGTATGTGAAATACTTTAGTTATAGCAGATCAAAATGTCCTTTGTGGACCATAAAGGAAACTCAGTTATTTCTAAAAGGACTTTCATGTTATGCTACCAATACCATCAGCTAGTGTAGTTTTGGATTTATTTGCTCTCAACTGTAGTACTCAAATGTTAAATGAGGGACAGATATATTGTAAAAAACAATCAATGCTGCCAATTAATTAGCTGGGTTCAATGAAAACAGAAGGTCTATCTGGCTGCTGGCTGGCAGCAGTGTGTGAGCTGTTTGCCCAGTGCTTTCCTCATGATAATGGAAAGCACAGTAAGGCTCTCTACCAATTCTACACATCTTTCCAGGCATAGCCAACTGTTCATTCTTGTGGCTACATCAGCACTGCTCAGACATCATCTTCTGAAGTTGGCGTCACTCACGCTGCTGAGGATGGGTTCTCTCCAGCTGATTGCCGTTATCTGTTCTGCTTAGCACCTAACCCTGCATCTCTTGTAGCCCCGAGTTTTGTCCCTGTGACCTAAAATAATGTTATGACTTAAACTCAAGATATATATTTTAAGTAAAAGTATATGAAATAATGTAAGAGTACTGCAGCAGCATCATCAGAGCTATGACACAAAGCCGAATGTTTATGTTGTGTCCCCAGAGGTGACAGGAAGGGAATGCTGGAGAGGGTGAGCTGGCAGCTGGCACTTAATAGGCATGTTCTGGGGGATGTTTATAAATGTAGATATATAAATATAAAAATAGGATATAAAAAGATAGGTCAAATCCCACTCTTGTGACCCAGGGCATGGAGAATAACTGCACAGCTAAACCTCAGTGTCTCAAAAATACTGGATGGCTTCATCTATACTGTCTTTTGGGAAGAGTCCTTGGCTCATGCTGTGTTCCAGGCTAAGTCTGGGCATACTCTGTGAGGGTGTGAGAAGCTGTGAGCTAACACAATGCCAGGAAACAGACTATGGACTAAATAACATGGATGATCTCAGGTCTTAGTAAGTCCCTAGCCTGAGCCTTCTTTTCTACAATATGAGGAAGCAATATATAAAGAGGCCAAGAAGTACTCTCTGGCTTTGATGTCCTTGTCCTTCTTTTAAGGAGAGGTGAAGATGGCTGAGACAAGTTCATTTCTGTAGTATCAAAAGGCAGTAGAAGCAACAATGGCCATAACTGCAACTTGGGAGGTTCAGCCGGACATTAGGAAAAATGCCCTTCTCTCTGGGAGGGTGAGAAGGTAGCAGGTCAGCCAAGAGAAGAAATGGGTCCTCTGTCCTTGGAGGACATCAAGGCATGGCTAGACAAAGCCCTGGCTGGTCTCATACAGCACTGGGGATTCCCTCTTGGGTTAGACACCTTCAGAGAGTCCTTTCAGCTGAGGTTTCTGGGAAGCTCTGGTGACCAGCGTTTTTCTGTTGATTTGCAAGGCTGGGTTATGGGGTTATGGCAGTGGGCAGCTCCAGGAGGGGAGTGGCCCTGTGAACCAGGTGACATTGCAGGGTTTTGGACAAAAGACAGAAAGATTCCTTTAAACCCATCAGCGAAGAGTCTGTCATCCAGGGGGTTTTTGGGAGAGGCTGTATTTTGCAGGAAGGACAGAAAGATTAGTGTGCTTACAGCAACAAATGTTGGCCTCACGACTGGTACAGAACAACTTTAGCTCTTTGTGTTTCAAGTATTCATTTCCTCTGATAACAGTGCCCTTCAGACCCTCCACTCCTGTGCAGTTGTACAGCACAGTAATACTTGGCCATGTTCTCATGGATGTAGATCATCTCTTCCCAGAGGTCAAAGCTACATCAATTTACACCAGCCAGCAGGATTTTCCATTAATCACAGAAGAAATAAAAAAGGATTAAAAAAGCCATTTTTGTCAGCACCTGTACTCTCTCTTTGAATTTAATTTTCTGGATCTGAATTTATGGAAATGTCATATGGCATTTATAGATATGTCACACCCTGGTATCCTTCCCATCCAACTCTTTCACCTTGTCTTTTGTCAGACCTCTGCCTAGAGCTCAGCACAGGAGGATCTGGGCCTTGATCAGACAGTTTTGGTCTGCTCAGTAGCCATGAAAAAAAATGCCTGGCAAGGCCTGTCTGTCAGTCAAATGTTTTGCTGTACCTCAAGAGGTTCCTAAACATCCTGTCACTTACTGGCATGCAGCAGGGTCACAGGCTGTCACTAGAATGATAGTGACATGGCGAGTCTTTTTGCTGCAGCAAAAGTGCTCAGGATCTTCAGTAATGTATTGTCTGTCCTCAGAACCAGAAGATGTGTAAATGCAAAAAATAAAAGATTCCTATTCCCCAGATACATGGGCTATGTAAATATTTAGTATATCTACTGTGTTACCAAGAATAATCAAGAAATGGAATTAATGACTAGATAATTTTCAAAATTATCTTAAACCCTATCTTATTTTTGTAGAGAGAGATGTATAGAAATACACATGTATTTACACAACAAAAGTCTAGCTATCCTTGGAGCCTGAGTTTTAATTTTTTTTAACATTTTCCCAATCGTTTTTTCCCCCTTCCAAATTTTTAGGAGTTGTGGAATAATCTTGAAGGTCACATAAAAGAGTAAAAAGCACCTGTTTTTCAACATAGCAAAAAGCTCCGGAGCAAAGAGAAAATTTTCCTTGGAAAAAATTAATAATTTTTTAAGCCCCTTTCCCTTTTGAAAGAACCCTAATCTGTGGATGGAGAGCACAGCAAGGCTGCTTTAAGCATAGGGTTAGCAGATTTCACCTACAGTATGTTCTGTAGGTCAGTCATTAACCATTATCCAGGCCACTATTCTAAACCCTACCCTGGCTGGACTGTCATGCTCACAGTTATAAATTCATGCACCTGACGTCCAACACCCGTCCTGGCTTTCAGGCAGCCCTCACCCTGCAACACCAACCCCGCTGCTGAGAATTCGCACCAACCACGCCTCTGACATCAGCCTAAAGCTGCTTATGTGAGGTTGGTCTGATCCTGTGTTGGCCTGAATTCAGTTTAGGGCATGACACAGAGGCTGCTGAAGCCACCAGGAGATCTTCCCGTTGTCTTTAGAGGGTTTGGATGAGGACTGCAGGTGATGTGCATGTCAGAAGTCACAGACCTTTAGCACAGCTCACATCCACCCAGCTGGCTGCATTTAGACCATGTGCCAGGTGTTGCCTCATGGAATGGCCCCCAAAACCAGGCCAGCAAGTCTGCGAACAACCAAGCAGAAGGGACAGCTCTGGGACAGGGTTTCAGTCTGTGTTTTATTTATCACTATGGGCCCAACATGAGGCAGCCCAAATCCAATCCCACCAATGCGCTCCTAAGCAGTGGGAAATGCCACTCTGCCAGGGGCACGTAGAGCCACCCCTGTGTTCTTTGCCACCACCATCACTGTTCCTTCCCACTGCAGTGTTGCCCATCCACTGTTGGCTTTGACTCAGAGACCAAGTTTGGCATTTCTCCTTTGCTAGCAAGAGAGATGACAACCAAAGCCCGCACTTGTTTTCTTTTCCACTCAGTGGTTGGACTGGAACAATGGAAAGTGATTTATGCTGAAAAATAGCTGTAGAAAGAAAAAGGTGCCACGAATGCAGTCCCTACCGAAATGGGAATGGGTAAGGGAAGGGAGTTCACAGTACACAGATTAGTAAGGTAGTTTGTCCAGGTTGAAAGGTTAATTGAGGTGTGGGTCCCAATGCTGTGTTAAGGCTTTATTCACTCTTTCCTATGGAAAGAACTACTTCTCTTGGAAAATTGTCAGTTCATTTCACAGCACATTTATCTGTGGAAAGACATCCCTGAACTGGCCCAGGGAATGGAGACAGAGAGGTCAAGTGCCCCTATTCTACCCACCCCTGGTTAAGTCCATGGCTGATATCAGCCTGCCATCAGGAGGTGACAGGTCCACCATCCCCTCCCCATATCTTTTCTTCCCCCATCAGCCCTAGTGTGGTCAGCTCAGAGGGTAGCAGGCAGCTACCCCATCAGGAGGTCTTGCTGAGTCAGCCCTTCCTTCTGCCTGATTTGGGGTTATTCCTGACCTTGGTGAGATAGGAGGCAGTGAACTGAAAGCTGGAAAGCTTCCTGCTCCATTCCTCATCCTCTGCTCTGTGCAGTAGCCGCAGGAAAGCCTCTGGCTTATCAGTTTGTTATTGATCCACATTACAGCAGCTGTAATTGCAGACATGGGAATCACAATTAAAGCAGTGGGAACAGCATAACCTGTGGTGGTTTCCAGAAGAGGCACATCTCCCATGCAGGAGGGGGCAGAGGTGGTCCAGAGCCTGTGTTGTCAGGAGCAGCATACTTGGTGCCTGATTCCCACTTTGCAAACCATGCCAGGACAGAGGCCACCCATTTTCCCCTACTCACACCTAATCACATGTGTTCACCTAATTTCTCCTGGCCTGAGGATAAGCAGATCACTTGAACTCCTGAGGACTGTTCAAAAGCCTGGAAAACAGGACTGAACACTTCTGACAGCCACATAACATTTGGACAAGAAGCCCCCGCTCATCCAAAACATACAGCACATTCCACTAACCCTGAGATGATCTGGGTAGTCCATGTGTCCTGCTGCTCTGTGCTGGATAAGAGAGCTCAGCATCCTAAGATCCTCCCTTTTAAGAAATAAATAAGCAAGGTTTAAGTCGGAACAATTTTACTGGACAAGAACAGACTAGGATCTCCACTGTTAAGAGCTAACAAAGCAAGATTTAACACAGTAGTCTTACTGAACAAAACAAAAAAAAAAAAAAGAAGTTTTACAGAAGCTGGTAGAGTTCCAACCACACTGATGCTTATTTTTACCCCTTCACATCCAAACTAGAGCTTGTGCAAGAGAGCATGACTGCACTGGTACAACTGTGGGCAGGGAAGGAGGAGAGGTGAAAAGAGGGACCCTTCCAGCAGCCAGGAGATGCCAGACTGGCTCTCCTATTTCCATTTTGTGTCACAAGGAAGAGGCTGTGCAGCTGCACAACCACATCTTTGGACACAAGGGCAAACAGCAGCAGTCACTGCACATGGGGAGCCCATATCTCCTTTTTTTTTTCCTGCTGGTAAATCCATACTGGTGTTTGAGCTGCTTTGGAGCAACTGTCCCACACAGCTATAGAACCAGCAATAACTAACAAACATAATTAACAAATTACATCGCCCTGTTTCTGGCAGAGAAACCGCTCCAGTTCTTTATGGTCTTCTCCCAGAAGGGTAAACAAGGACGCGTGACATATGCACAGCTTCATTCATTGTGTCCCTGACCTGCATTTTGGTCCTGATTCTGGTCTCTTCTCTGCTAACAGCTAATGAAATCCCAAAGTGGGCTTGTTCTGATTTCCCCACCCCTCCTGTCGCTCCCATTTCTGATTACTGAGATGTTCTGAAAACAATTCTGTTAGCGGGAAAATAAACAGGACATTACTCTTGATGGCATTCAATTGTATTTTCTCTTTCCCTGATGTCAGCCCCTGGCAGAGGGGGGTAAAGAGGAACTCAGAGCCATCAGAGAAGCTTTTCTGGCACAGACAAAAAACCTGCATGCTGCCAAAGCCTTGGCCATTGTTCGGTGTGCACCCTGCTGTTTGTTTGGGACCTGGAAAATAGAGCCTTACTGTGAAATTTTAAGTGAAAAAGATTAAAGCTGAGCATAGCAAAGGCAGGTCAAGCAGCAGAATGAGCTGGTCCAGCAAATGGCATTTTTGCTTTCTGTGACAGCTGATGGTGACAAAAATGAGTTTGGATTTTTTAACGATTATTGTTGGTTTTGGCTTATAGATGAAGGGTTTTAAAAGAGACTGATAAGAAGTAAGAGAGAATATAAACCAGACTTGGATCTTTTCAGGCTCCATTCACAGGGCAACCTTTTAACCCAGAGACACAGCTAGGCCCTCCGTGGCTCAGACCCCCATGATCTAGCATCCACTTCCAGCCTGACAGGCCCTTGACTTCCAGCATTGCTGGACATCCTGCTGGTCCAGTGAGCTTGTGTCCATCTGTACTGATGGTGCTGAGTGCTTCTGCTTGTTTTTTCAAATTTACCTCCTCTGAGTGAAGCAGAGGTTGGGGTGTTGCAGGATCAGTTCCTTGGCAGAGCAACTTTGCTTTGGCACAAGCTGTGTTAGTTAAAAACACAGTTATTAAACTTTGCAAGGACTTCCTCTGCACCACATGGCAAAGCTCTCCCTCTTCAGGGACTCACATCTTCAGGAGTTTCCTCACATCCCTGCATTAGCTCAGGATGCTCCATTCAGTCAGCATAAGGAAGAGCCAGCAGCTGAGGAGGCTCAGCTGAAGTCCTGATGGCAGTGAGTGCTGCCACCTCACTTCTCAGGTCTTCCTCCAGATGGCAAACAGCATGTGCTCGGTGAAACCCGAGTGACAGGCTGCACAAGTGACTGCCAGCGAGGGAGAGATACTGCTGGAGGCAACACTCCAGACTGAATGGAGCTCGTTGGGTGCAGCAGGGCAAACAAGATGCTCCAGGTGGAAGAAGACATCTGAAATTACCCTTTTCTTCCTCACAGATGAGCATGAGTTCTCCATCCTGCCACGCATGTTGCATTGCTTTGACTGTGATTGCTCCTAAGTCTCCACTTTCCCTTCCAGCCCAGATTTTTCCCTGAGAGCATAAGCCTGGCCATAGAGTGACTGACCAAAGGCTTGGCTGCCCCAGCATCCAACCTGCGGTGGACATCCTGGAGCAGATGCCTGAGGAGGTGCACACACAACAAGTCAATTATTCCTTCTGTTCTCTCCCAACTTCTGGCAGTTGACACACCAAAGTAGAGGCTATACTTCAATCTGTCCCATCCTACATGGATTTCTCCTGCTGCCTTGACTCACATTGAAAGGCACTGCAGGCATTGAAAGAGACCTGAACTCTTCCCATCAAGAGAGGGCAGTGCTGTCCTCACTGTGACAGCCCAGGGACACCTGTGCCAAGGAGACATAAAGTGCACTGTTACGTTATTGAAGTGGCACAGCTCTGTGTTTCGGTCTCCCAGTGAGCCAACTGAAGAATTGTGGAGGTTACAAAAGCCAGGAGTTAATCAGTAACTCAGATGTTTATCACCTGCATGTTTAACTATTATTTCCTCTCTTGCAATACCTGCTGGTTTGGGTTACTTCGCCTTCATTTAATGAGTAACTAACTACTGGGAAGGGGATTAAATACACCTGTTCTCTCAACAGAATAGGACTTTTGGTGGCGGCCATTTTTACTGCAAGCAGCTGTATCCCCCATTCATGGACACACAGAAAGGAAAATTCAAGTGTTTCTAGGGGACAAAAAAAGAATTCAGCCCCTCCAGTACAGACCAGTCCCTCCCACTGTCTAGTCTGGCATGCTCCCAGTTCAGTGCTGTTCTGCAGGCATGCAGATTCATGCACACCCCAGCATGACTTTACCCCTTATATGCTCTCTGGACACCTCCTGTTGTCCTTTGCTTTCCACCTGTTCACACAAGACCACAGAAACATTTGGAGCAGAGAGATCTCCGGAGGCTTTGTGTCCCATGTATCTTCCTTCTGCTCTATGCCAGTGCTTCCATTTACTGGGACAGGAGCAAGGAGGTGAACAATTTTTGGTGCGGAGTGAATTTTGGATTAGGTACTTTCTATGGGGGAGGACTCAGGACTGTTTTAGCTGTTTTTGCCTTTGCTACGTATGTGGATGAGGGCAAGTCAACAACTGTGCCTGCTCACGTGTAACCTGAAGCAATGTGGCCCATGAGCACTGTAGTGGTAAACCAGCTGAGCATGAAGGTTTTTGATATCTATAAAAGTGTATTAAGGCAGCATTAAGCATTAATATGCATTTTTAATGCAATTCTTCCTGTACTGATGGATGGACTGATCTCTCCTGTACAAAGGAAGGGTGCTCCTTCCCACCCTACTGCTCTGATTCCTTCTTGTGTTTCATTTCTCCCCAGGTCTTCACTGTACTTGGTTGCCTTTCTCTCTCTTTCTTCAACATATGGCTTTCAAAGCAAATGTTATAAAGTTCAAAGCTTTGTGCATGTTCATAATCCACTCTTCTCACAACAACATGCAATAAAAAAGTTTAACTCCTCCTTGCTCACCAGAAGTGCTACAGCAGCTCTCCTTAACTCACTTCCAGCTTCTTGGTAGGGGAGTCTGCCCCAGAGCCTCTGCTCACCCACATAACCTCCAGCAGAGAAACAGGCTGTGAACATGGGCCAGAGCTCACTCAAAAAAAGCCAGGGGCATATTAGAAAATGAAGTCAGCAAAGGTTATGTGGTACATCCTCCTGGTGATGTTGGCTGAGCCTGAAAGCACACAGCTGGATGCCAACTGCCCAGGCAGAGTTTAAAGGAGCAGTAATGAGAAAGGAAGGATGGATTGACGGACATGTAAACTGGAAAAGTCTAAACACAGAAAGCCAGAAACAACAAATCTAGGACTGTGCAGGGCAAATTTCATGGTTGCTTTTAAGAGACAAAACTCTCTTGACCTGGCAATGATGTTACTAGCTTCCTAGCATTGATTCTGAAATCTGCTTTTCTCTTTCCAGCCTAAATTAGACACTAATTAAAGTCACCTATTGCAAAAACAGCCCTAGGTTCATAGTACTATTTATTAAGCTGCCTGAAAAGCCCCAGTTCCCTAGTGAGATAAGAGGGAACAATATTTTGGTGTTACCAACTTTTTATCACCTCTGTCAGTTATATTCAGTGAGGTTAAAGAGGGAAAAGAAAGGAGTAAGCAAGAGGTAGAGATGTCACAAAAAAAAAGGGGTCAGTAATTTTCCATTTGCTGGAGGAGAGTAGTAGTTTGGTCACAGAGCACAGAACAATAAAGAGCAAGCAGAGGTTCATGCTCTGCAGCACGAACAGAAATCAGCCTCCCCAGAACACACCAAGAAAACCTGTGACCACCATGAGAGGCTAATGGTGTTGCATAGATTGGTTTTCCATAGCATGTCTCCTGTTGAGCACCAAAATGCCATACAGAGTCGTTGATCAGGCTGAAGGGCTTTGGTCTTAGAAAACACAATCTTCACGTGAAAGTCAAAGTCATCCCTAGAAGCAAAGTTTTGTCATTTTCCATAAGGCTCCAGGCAATCAAGGGAGTCAGCCTTCTGCAGGTGCAAGGGGCTTGACTGTAAATTACTGTATTTCCTGCTGAGACATTGTCCAGGTGTAAAATGCTGTATGGGCTCTCCAAACTGTTAAATCTTAAAAACTTTGCTACCCCTACCTTCACTTATTTGTCTACAAATCTGAATTTATTGTGGTGAGAGATAGCAGCAAGTGCACACACATTTACCTTAAGTGCAGGATTTCATATTGAGCTCCTTACACAGCTCAAAGGTGTTTGCTAATTACACACCCGGGTGGCACCTCCCTGAGCTGAGACATCCAAGCTTGAATTGGTGAGGAGCTAAACCACCACCATGTTGCCCTATTTTTAACAAGCTGCTTATAAGTTTGTACATTCCTATTTACATTCAGCTCCTGCTTGTGCAACCGATTTATCTTTTCTGCTCAGTGCCTGATACCTCCTCATTTCTGGTGGGTACCTTCAGTCAAGTGGCTGCAGGTGAGGGAAGCACTACAGCCGTACGCTGGAAGTGAGGGTAGGAGAATGGCTGGATGGTGGCAACAGACGGGGGCAAGACAGTAAATGCCCTTAGTTTCCCACTAATTTCCCACAAAGTTTTCCAGAATAGATGGTCTGACACGGTAACCTTCTTCTGAAAACTTCTCATAAAACAGTGATCATGGCAGAAGCAGGTGTTACGGGCACGTATGACCCATGAATCAGGAAAGCTAATTTGCTCTGCTTGGAAAGCTTTTCTTCACAGTTTGCCTTGCCTGAAGACAGATACTATTTTTATCTGCATTGCAAGAAAAGGCATATCAATATATTCACATGAAAACAAATCACACCCAGATCTGTAGTCAACGGATATGAGTAGAAGCACTTTTTATGACTACAGACCTTAATTCTAAAAAAAAAAATTAAGGGAAGAGGGAGGATGAAAGAGAACGGTTCATCAGAGGCAATGACATGCTCAGAGCTCATGCAGGTCAAAACATGCCAGGCAGCACTGTTCTTCTTTTAGCACTGAACTCAGAAACATCACATGGTAGGTGTATGTCCCAGGAAAGGTATCACCCACTCCTCTGAGACATGATGGACGTGCTTGCAGGGATGTGACTTTAGAGAATTGGTTGCTGATTCACCACTGGGATTTTTGTCTGAGTTAAAATTTTACTTTACTTTCCTAGCACTACACAGCCTAGCCTGGAACTCACCAAACCTGGCAAGGTTTATAATCTGTCAACTTTCAGCTTTGTCTGCAGTTTTCTCCTTGCTTCCTCTCCTGTGCCACTAATCATTGCTTTATTTCTGGAAAGTTGAAGCCAGACATGGGGAAAAGTGACCAATCAAGCAATAATATTCCAGTTCCTGCCAATGCCCAGACACAGGGCTTCCTAATTGTGTGTTTACATGTACAAGGACTAAGAGTCCAAGAGCAGGAATCTGGAGATGACTTCTCCTGATAACCACCTTGAAGGCATTTCTAGGTCCAGTTTTCTTCCTCTCCCCCAGATCAGACACTCACAAGATCCAAGGCATTCCCAAGCCTTAGTTTCATTTAAGCCAAAGTGGATTCTTAATTGAAGTTCAGCATCAGTCTTGCCTTGGACTCCAGACCCACCTGGAAAGGCCTGATATAATCTTGGCATTTGTACCTGCACCACCTCCTGTGCCTGGTGAGGAGCTCTCAGATTGCCCTGCACATTCAGTGTAGTTTTTACCACCAATGCCATGGTGGGAGGTGCACAGGGGGAGTGTGCAACACACAAACACACACACAGGGACATGCACCAACACACAGGAGTATCACATGGGATTTCTGAATTCATCGTTTCTCTTCATGTGTCGGTACGATAAAAAACACAAACTAAGACCCAAAGGAAATAAAAAATTGGGAGCTGCAGTTCATGTCCTCCGTGACAGTTCTCTGAATTCTCAGATGCCTTTCACCTTCTCTAATATTTGTTCTTTGTCTTGATGAGACAATGTCCATCTCTTCCCCCTACTCCTAAGTGATTTCTATGAATCTCAGCAAGTTCCATCTCTTTTCTGTTTTAAAATGCCCTGTATTTCCCTGAGCTTGTGTGGGAGATATTTCACCCTCCAAAACACCTTCCAGCACACAAGGAAAGGAAGGAAAAGACGTGTACTTCACCCTGCCTCGTGTATGGGTAGAATGAAGTCATCAGATTTGATGACTCACCTTGCTCCTCTACGCAAGGTGAGACACTCTTTTGTCATCAAGGGTGGCTGCAAAGAAAAATCGTGATTTACACATCAGCTTCCTCATACCAGAACCATGCCTGTGTTCTGTGTGGTGCATGTGTGCTGATACTCAAACAGCACAGCGTGCCCCAACTCAGAGCTAAGAGATTAAGGCAGTCAGGATTATTCAAGACATAAACCCTTTTTAAGTCACTTCTGAAAATCCTATCTTTGAAGTCTGCAGGCCTGTGGTCAGGAGAGAAAAAAAAATGAGTGTAAGCATATGACAAAGAGGAACAGAGGTGATGACCTTAAGGAAATGAGTGTGGACGAGGATATAGGTCTCTTAGTCACATACAGATTGTGCAGGTGCCAAGAGCATCACCCTTCACACACAGACATAGCAGTACCCCCTCATTTTTCTGCTATTTATAGTATCAAATAAAAGAATTAAAGCCTTGTGTTTAATGGTCTGAACACTCCTGCTAGTAGGAGCTAAGATTGGACCTGCCCAGGATTGAAACGGGAAATCCCTGCTGTGGATTCACAACAAAGAATTAGAGTTGATCTCTTGGTAGAAAAACAGTAGAGCAAAACCTAATAAGCTGAAATGTTCTGTTTGGTACCACCTTCACAGAACAGCAAAATGCAGGTGATGGTGGCATGAACCCCCCATGCCAACAGAGCTTCCTGATGGATCATCAGCAAGAGGAGGGACTTGCATTAGCAGCAGCAAGACTGAGTATGGCAGATGAGTAAGGGATTTATGAAGAGCCTTAGGAATAATTAACACATTCTAGATTTTATTTCAGATTTTTAGACTGGGATTCTTTGAGTTTGGGATAGATCAGCTGTGATGCCTTGTATGAAGAAAATATTTTCTTGGCTTCTCCAAGGCTCAAATATGCTCCATCTCCAAAAAAAGCATAACAAATTTATTGATGGTCCAGACACAAGGATATGTCTGTTCTCACATGCCCAGCTCTATGTGTTTGTGTGCTGAAAGGAAAACACACATTGCCCAGATGAAACTCATGTTGTTTGTTACCACTTGTCCTGCGCTAAAAATCTATTTTACTGAAAAGCAGAGATCCTGTGTGAGTTGGGATGGGACCAGATTAGTTGAGTGACTGGATGTTACTGCAATTGAAAAATGGCAATATAAACCTGAATAGCAGTCAGTGAAGTCCAGGCTGAAGCTCAAGTTTTCCCTTTGCCGTACAAGTACCCAAACACAAAATTGAAGCACCAACTCAAAGAACAGCTAAACTCAGTAAAGCCCAGGATGAATCATATTAATTCAGCTATTGGCATAAATCTTTTGTTTTAACAACAGATTTTTGAGGATCTTATCAGTTGTTAAGTGTGTTCTTTCCTTTTGTTTCTTCACTAAAGAACTGCAGGGCCCAGCTCAGACCAACCCACTGACCAGACAAACCCTGCCAAAGATGTAAACCAGCAGCTGCACTGGAAACTGGTGTCAGGAATGTCACTGTTACACATGTGTAATGTGTAGCATGATTTCTTTTAAATATGCAAGTAGTTCCAGTGTAAATTATGCCTGAAAAAGTTTGCTAGGGAGGAAGACACTTAGCCAGGTTCTGGAGAGCATTGCTCTGTGTCAGCACTGCCAACACTGCTTCTGGATGCCAGATTTCCCCAAGACAGCTGCAGACTCAATACCACCTAGCTCCTAAGTACTTTGCATACTCCTTTTCCCCTGTCCTCCAAAAAGTCCTTTCAAGAAGACAGAGTTAGGAAGATCTTTCAGACAATATCTAGCTGAGGTGCCTTAAATATATTCCACAGTTCACTGTCATGCATATGAGAAATATACTCTTCACCTACGTCAGAATTCAGGAAATATTAGGATGCAAAGATCTACTCGTGTAGACTGGGGTCCTTTAAAGGACCTATGAATATGGACGAACAGATGCCTCAGGAAATTACTGTGTGAATTCACGGCATGCACAATGCCATACAAAAATGCTATTTATGATGATTATGTCATTTTTGTGAAAACAAAACCTGCAGCAAACAGGCTAGCATAGCACTATTCAAATATTCCAGAAATGCAAAGCTTCTCAAGTGGTAGTTGTTAGAAGCCTGATCTTTTCTCTGGCAGGATAGAAGATATAAAATATGGCCCCAAATCTGTTGGCACCAAGAGTCCTGTCTAGGATTAGTTAGTGCACCTGTAAATTGAATTTCAGTTACAGAGAAATATTTAACGTTCAGTGTAAGGCAGGCTGCAAGTTACCTGCACTATATATTATCTAGTAAATAAAGCTAGCCTACAACAGGCTCTCTCACCAGTTTTCTGGCAGCCATGCTATTTTCATCCCTCCTAAGAGCTCCACCCAAACAAATTGAAAAGTTATGTCAGGAGAAGCAGAAATCCTCCTTCCCCACCCTCCCTTTGCAGGTTTGCCTTCCATCCAGGCTCTTGGAAGTCCCCCACCCCTCAGTCCTACTCTGCACCTGCAGTCAGGTCCCACCACTCCTTCTGGCATGGAGCATCCCTCTGTGCCCAACTGTGACAGAATAAGTCTCTTCTGCACACCATGTAGTGCAGTGGAAATGATACTGTGGCACAAAATCCTGGGGGTTTGTCCCCCCTGTCAAAACTCCAAGAAACTTCAAGAACATTTAGCTCTCTGCAGTGAGGCAAGAATGCAGTACCTTACCCAGTTTTTCGTAAAAATATATAGCACAAAGATAAATTCCTAAAGACATTTCAAATCCTTCTTTCAGGTGCTTAATTATCCATCATACCTTACAGGATTTATTTGCCAAGAGCAAGTCTTTACAATTCAATATAATGTTTTCTTCAGGCTCCAGTGCCTTGGCCTCCCACCCAGGGAACTCTGTCTCAGGATTCTTCCCATTAAAAGTAGGTTGGGCCTCACCTGCTGAGGGCTGGGCTGTTCCCTGCAGGATCCCAAGTGCATTCCTGAAATAGTTGTTGGGTGGATCAAACTTATCCTGGGGTCCATCCTGCTTGAATATGTAAAGGATTCCAGTGTTATCTGGCACTTTGTCTATAGGGTACTGCCCTGTGCTCTCCTCTCTTACCTTATCTGGGGTTTTCTACTGTTTGGGAGCAGCCAGGAAGATGCTGGTGGTGCCACATAACCTACAGTAATTCCTCTCTCCAGTGAGCTCTCCCCATGGATCCCACTGCAGTGGGATGTGCCCACTTGCACAGACTTCTAATCCAGCCATAAGCAGTCCATCCAGAGCTTTTTAAGTCTAGTCCCATCCTCACAAGGACATGACATTAGACATCCATTATTGTTAATTAATAATATATGAGTATTAATTAATAATTATTAACTGTAGTGTATAGGAGGAATATCCTTGCTGGGGTTGGTGGGGGAGGGAGGGGGGTGTGTGTGTTCATGTGTGGGAATTCTGCGTATGCTCTGCACCTGCAGGAGACCCCAGGTACTGTGTGGTTGTGATTACAGCCTGCTGGTAATCTTCTGAGAAATCTTCATCTTTCATGGGAAAATGCAGATGCAAATAAATTCCAAATGCATCCTAGGAAAGGGTGATTAAAGAATTTGTCATTTCAGACAGAAGTGTCAAGAGAAAAACAACTCACCTAATCAACACCTCAAGTGAAAAGTTCTGTTCGCTTTTCCAATGAAAAGATCAGGATTCCAAGTTATAAATGGCCTTTTCTTTCATAATTCAGAGTTGCTTGGTGGAGCTGGGGTTGCTTTGTAGAGCACCTGGGCAGGAAGAAGTCCTCAGCTGGTTTGTTTGCTTCGCACATTCTGGTTTTATTTATTTTTCTTTTTAAACTCTAAAACACACCTGAAAAATCAAGTGGCAGAGGTATACTTTAAAACACAAAGCATTCTGTGCCTTTGTGGGAAACAAGGCAAAAAGAGCAACTCCCTGTGTCTGAGTGGCGAGCCATCCACCTGCCATCAGTGCAACTGATAAATCCTCATCTGGAGGAATGCAAAAACTGAAAGATAGCTGTGGCTGCAGCTTTGCTGTTCTAGATTTAAGGATGTTTTTAAGAGACAAACAAGCAATTTGTCTAGTAAGTAAAACTTGTGCCTGGTTTTCTCCCACTCACACAGACCAGAGCCAGCACAGGGTATAATAAAGTCCATTGTTTTGATTTCAAGTAACGTGGGGGAAGTAATACTTCCCTTTAACTGAAGCAGTCTGAGGCAGCATTTTGAAGAATGGTGAATAATTTTACAGGACATTTCAGCTTCTGAGAAATGCAGTGCAAGGTCTCGATAAATGCGTATCTGCTCCCAACAGGCCTCTCAGCAAAGGTCAGTGAGCAGATGGAGTAGCTGTCTGAGGTTTCAAAATACTGCTGTCCTTCAGGAAAGGTTATCTTTGGTCAGACCCTGACAGGTTGGACAGGACGGTGCAGCCCTTGGAGGCAGCGCTGCCCCAGTTCATGGTGCCGCTGAGCAGTTTGGTTGGGTGAGCGGTGCAGCCTTTCGGCTACAGGCTGGTGTTTGTTTGTGTGGAGCAGGGACACTGCCCCATGTGAACCTGGCTTCTGCTCAGGTCGGAGTCCATCTGACCTCGTTTCCTCTCTCATCCCTTCCCAGCTTGGGTGACAGGTCCAAGTTGCTGCAGCAGCAGCTGGGCTGCGGCAGTTTTATCGAGCAAGTTTTATTTTTCTGCCATCTTGTTCATCCCTCTCGGTGTTGCAGTTGCACAGCCCTGTGTTCTTCTGTGCTGAATGATGGGCTCCCTGCAGTAAGCTGGGTGCTGACTGTTATGGCCACTATTAAAACATAAAGGAGAGATAAAGGCCTGTTTCAAAGTGACGAAGGAACAGAAAGGCAGCTGAACACAAATGGCTGAGTAATTAACACATATTTCTGGATAAGCCTTATCTGAAGTCAAAATTTCATGTTTACATTTTGAACTCTCATAAAAGCCTGCTGAGCAGAAAGCAAAGTACAGTAAAGCAGTACTTAATTTCAGGGTGGTATTGACCAAGCTTTACCATATCCCCCAGCAAATCCCATCGAGTGTGCCAAGAGCTCCCTTAGCACAGTAAGCTATTGCAAATGGTAATGAGAATTTAACCAATAACTGATTTTCAGGGGGTTTTCAGCAGACATCACAAATCACCACTGATCTTTGCTCAAGCACATGACTGCTCTGAATAAACACATGCAAGAAAGTGAGTCCAAGTGTGTTAGTAAACAGTGTCTCCAGAACGGTAGCAGGAGCAGTAGTTTATCTCCTGGTTGATATTAAGGTGGCAACTCTAAGTTTGGAGGTGTGCAAGGTGAAATCAGCACACACTGATACCAAAAGGAAGAGGCTCAAGTCTGTAATTAGCATTGTGTCCTTCACAGGTTCATCAATGATCTCAGTTAACTCCTATTCCTTTGGCACAGGTCCTTTGGGTTGTGGCTACAAATACACACCTTGTGAAAGAGGCTCCATCCCTTAGGCACATGTAGGGTACATTTAGGGTCCATCAGACCTGTAGATTTCCATCACTGATGAAGGCTTAGTTGCTTGTTTCCCTTGTGTGGTGTTTTTTCTATGACCAATCACTCTTCCCACGGTGCTATTCCAAGATTAATTAATGTAAACAGGTAACGTTCAATCTGTCTCCATTTTCATCACGACACAGTGGAAAGAGCATCATGCTGGGGGTCAAGGAAGCACAGGGAGTTGCTGGGAGCAGCTTGGGGCCGTAACCATAAGCAGAAGCCCCAGCAGCTGCCACTGCTTGTGAAGAGGTGGTTGTGGATTTGCAGTGGCGATTGGGGAAACCAGAAAGGAGTGGAGAGATGCTGTAGAGCCTTCCCTGCAGAGTGTGAGTTTCAGAGCTCTGCCAGTATAAAAATAACTGACAGCAAGTAAAAAAGTGTCAGTCTTACAAAAACTCAAAATAAAAGGAAATTTAAATTTGTGACCTTTTCTCCCCCCCAAAAAGATATATATTTCCATAATGCTAAAGTGATTTCTTCATTTCTTTAACTTGCACTAAAAAACCAGGCAAGGAATTATTTGAAGCACTTGTTGTGTAAACTCCAGTGATCCACCATCTTGGTGAACATCACATTCCCAAATACCAGCCTCCAACACCAGAAAGCCTGGTAAGCTGAATAAGTTAATTTGAAGCAGTACCTTAGTACCATTCAAAACATCTCTTGCGTAGCTGACTCTTTTGATGGCATCTTTACTTTGGAAAAGAAAACAGGTGTATACATATGTTCTGTTGAGAAGCTGTAACATGTTGCTACTGGCTTTACCAGAGAAGTTTAGCCAGCTGGAGACTGTGCTTTGTCACACTGATGGCAGAACACGATATTCCTCAGAGGTGATACTACAGATGAAAGTAATAGCAGTCAGAAGAGAAGTGGGGCAGACCTCTTTCTAGCCTTTCTAGCTGAGCCTTTCTCGCCCAGCACTCTGCCCAAAAGAATCTGTCTCCTGCATTTTCTTTGAGCCACTGTGTTTGGAGCTGTAGATCTGCTTCTATTCCATCTTCTCTAGACCTTTCTTTCTTTTTTCTGATACAGCAAAACCAGGAGAACACATAAGCACCTTTCTCCTGTGCTTACCATGTATGCAGCTGGTCCACATTTCAGTCCTCCAAGGCAAGGCCCTCATGGGACTGCCCTATCCTGAGTCACAAACCCATATGGAAGAGGGTCAGGTTGCTGGGAGAAAATCAGGGCTGCATGAGCAAGGCTGGTTTCCAAACCCTTATCTTTCAGCTAATACTTTTGGCCTTGAAAGGTCACTGGGGGCACTGATATGGCCTTGAGGGCTGGGGAAGGAACTTCCCACCTGCTCTCCTGTAGGAGTGCAACCACTTCTTGCTGCTATCTTATGTGAGCATTGCCCAGCCCTTAACACTGCAAATTATCTGACAGTATTGGGCAAACCTTGCTCAATTCAAACACTCAGCACAACTCACAATGAGAGTGGGAGCCCCCCATCAGCACCGAGGTCATTACTGAAGCTATTTAAACACTCTACACTCCCCTCCCTCCTCCTCCTCCTCCTCCAGCCCATTTCTCCACACTCCAAATCAAACAATTTCCCCTTTCTGTGCTATATTAAGATAATATGCAGAAAATCCAATACATTATCCTCAGGATTAAGTAGCATCAGCAGAGTGTATTCACACATTGCTGCTGTGCTTATATCAGGGGCACGTTTATTCTCAGCAGGCACTAAATGTTCCCAGCGATTCCCTGTGCAGGGAAGGTGGGTAGCATACCAAAGCCATGCATTTAGAAGCTGTGGAACAGTTTAACTACAGATATATTAAGGAATTTGCCTCAGGAATGTAAACAGATCCAGAAGGTTTTGTGTGCCAAGGCAATTAATTTTAAGAGTTCCCTTGCATGCACGCACATGAGTACACACACGTACCTGCTACACCCTTCTGCCTGTACCATACATAAATATACAACAAAAGCAACATTTCTGAGGCATTGATGATAGTAAATGCTCTTGCTACAGAGATGAAAACTCCATGGGAGTCATGTGGGAGATCATTCACTGGTCAAATAAGGAGCTGTCCATTCACAATACAGTATTAAAGGATGACTTGGGCTTAGCTGCACTGCATGGAGAGTCTACATAAAATACATCTCTGAGGAGGTGAATACGGTTAAATAAATTTGCTGGAACAAAGAACAGCTTGACCTCAGAAAAGAAAAATCAAATTTAATCTTGTCAGGCATTTATTGGAACCTTGGGTCATCTTAATCCTTCAGTGCAAATTGTTTACTCCCTGTGTTTTTGTGCAGCTCTCAGACACTCAAATGAAATGGTTTTACATGCCCTCCCTGGTCAGTCAATTCTAGCTTTTATCTCTGTCATACCATCCTTTTAGGCAGGGACTGCTTCAAGGATACACTCAAAACACTGCACCTAAAATTTTTGCATGACCCTTTGGCAATAAAGGATCAGGACATATAAAACAGGGCTTCAACATGGATGTTCAATAATCCTCAGTCACCACCCAGTTAATCAGTGTACTGGTCAGCTTCTGCACATGCACTCAGTAGCCCTGTCCAAGCAATCAGGTACCTCTTCCCCATGTTCACTCAGTTTTGAAACTATGTTGGCCACTAGCTCAGTCCCTGAGGGTCCTGTTCCATTTTCTGTGTCAGCAAGACCATCACCCTGGAAAGATCAGGCCCCTCTCAAAACCAAGGTATGGCCACTCCTTTTAAAAAGTCACCTTATCACTATCTACAACTCTCTGAAAGGAGGTTACAGTGAGATGGGAATCAGTTTCTTCCCACAGGTAATCTGTGACAGGATGAGAGGAAATGGCCTCAAGTTGTGTCATGGGAGGTCTAGATTGGGTGTGAGGAAGAATTTCTTCACCGAAAGGGTTGTCAAGCATTGGAATGGATTGCCCAGGGAAGTGGTGGAGGGATGTAAAGGATATGTAGATGTGGCACTTTGGGACATGGTTTAGGGGTGGACTTGGCAATGCCACGTTAATGGTTAGATTTAATGATCTTAGAGGTCTTTTCTGACCTAAATGATTCTATCATTTTCTGACCTTAAACACAAATTTTCATCAGTCTTAGTGTCTGGGATATGAAAGTTTGTCAAACATATTAGATCAAGGAATTCAAATTTCAGAATATTTTCTCTGATGTTTCTCTTTTGAAACAAAGAGTCAAAATATTTACAGCTCATGTCCACCTTCAATTTTAATATGGCCGTTTGGATTCTTACCATGCTTGAATTTTACTGAGTTTTTGTTTGGTTGGTTTGGGTTGGATTTTTTTGTCCAGTGGACTAGAGAATCCAGTGTTTAATATACTTTAAATGAAAAAAATTAGACATTAAAACAAAATGTACTTAAGAAACCGATTCTATCATCAAAATTTTGATTACAATTGTTTGAAGACTGTTCCTAAAACATTACACATCACAAATTACCAAACTGCCATTCTTTCTTGTTCAAATTTGTTCACCTGGTTAAAAGTGTTAAGAAATTCTTCTTTACAACTTCAGATAAGATATAGAACTTGGTCTAATACTGACTGTAGGTCTTAGTCTGATTTTATCCAAGTAAAAACTTACTGTTTTTTCTCTTTTTTAACTTTTATTGAGTTTATAGGCACCGTCAGGTGATTTTTTTAATAGAGGTGGCATCTAACAAAACCCTCATCTGAAGCATCTGGCCAAATACCACAGAGAGAGAGTGGGAGGAGAAGGAAATTCCGTGCTTCCTGCAAAAAGGATGGACGTAAAAATACTTCTGAAGGTCTCTGAGCAGCCTAATTCTATCCACTTACCTCAATATGACCGTGGCAGACCCTCCCCAGGAGGAATCTCGTGGCAGCCCCTCGCACCCAGGCCCGTGTGACACCCGGCCCTGCAGCAGCCACGAGCTCAGGAGGACACAGGAGGTGGCACCTGGAGGAACGTGCAGGTGTGAGCTGATGCTGCAACTCCAACACCTCCACAGCATCCGGATGGAGACTTATATCCCACGGGCAGGGCACGGAACTCAGCTACTGTTTCCTGCGTGCTGCTCCTACAAGGGCAACTGAAAGAGGCTGGGGTTTTTTGAGAGTGAAGTTAAACTTTGTGAAGGACACAAAAAATCCACACACCTCCCTGATGCACAAAGACAAAACAGTCCAACTTCTGGCAGACCTATTCAACCAGATTCTGTTTTTTCTTGGCAGTAGCAATACAGGAACAAACAAATATTAGTGTAATCACTGGGGCTTTTCTTTATTTTTAGTATTTCAGTAAAGAGATGTTTTGTTGCTTTACAAGATACTTGGAACTTATGGCTAATTGAATCCTGATTTTTAATAAGTTCTGAGTTCATGCCTAGCAGTCCCAGTCACAGTGTCATGATCTGGCCTTCCCAGTGGTGACAAAAATGCTGAAGGATGGCACCCTTTTGTTGGCACAGTGTGGTTCTTCCCTGTGGACAGGCAGAGTGGGCCCTGGTGGGCTCTGCTCTCTTCTCATCCTGTGGGATGCTTGGACTTTTTAATCCAGGTAGGAAGAGCTTTCCACAAACCTCTAGCAAGCTCTTATAAGATAGGTGTGAGGTCTCACTATGATATCTACTCTCATTAAAGGGCTTCAGATTATCTGTTCCTGTTGTTCATAGAAGCACTTTCAAGGATGGGATTACCTAATTCTGTCCACCTAAATGTGTGATATCTAATGCAAACTGATCTTGTACTCTCCCTCTGTAACCAGAAAGTAAGCACATGAGAGGACAATCCACCCCCTCATAGACACTCCTTTGAGGATGGGATGGATGATCTGAATAGGTGCTTCTGCATTGCCTGCAAATGACTGATGTGCCTTTTAGTAGAGAAGAATTCCACTTCTAAATCACACACACTGACTGGGGAACAAAAAAGGAAACAATGCTCTACTACTCTGGCTTTTCCCAATTCTGCACTGAATCTCAGCTGTCTCAGCAGTAAATGGGAAAAACATCTGACCCTGTGTCAGTGGTCAGCATTACTACTCCCCCACTGCCTCTGCCCTGGGAAGGACTAAGCCTTTATGTGAAATTCTGCTGAGTGTCTATTTATAGCTGTTTTTCATTGAATAGATTCACCTGACCAGAGGGCTGTCACATCACTTGACTCTTGATACTGTTTAAAGGGAGGGTTTATAATAATCTACAGCAAAAGCCTGCCTTCAGGATTGTGCAGCCACAATGTAGGGTGGCTGCTGGTATTTTTTAAAGATTAAAGGTCCTTTCAATTTATTGGTTATAAGCACGAGGGAAAAGCACAATCTAAGAACCAAGAGAAGCATAAAAATAATTTTGTTGCATCTGGAGACACCTAAAAGTTCTGGCACTTCGTGTTTTTCGTGTTGTATCTGCCATCCCATTTAAACTGCTGCTCAGAAGCAGCTCAGTGTCATTTGGAATCCAGACCCCATCTAGACCCACGCTGTGTGCAGCTCCTTGCTTTTCTCAGTGGTGGGGCTGGGCTGCACAGCAGACACCCAGGAGTCACTTTCATTGAGACTTGCCTGACCAGTGTCCCTGGAGTCTCCACAGCTCATCCGTTTACTTTGCCCTGTGATATTTTTTGAACATTACAGCTGCTTACAATTTAGCCCTCCCCTTTCCTGATATTCAGTCCACTTCTTGCCTTGCTGTTGTGCTCTTCCTGGCACCTCATTTCTTTGTTCTGTTTTCACTAAAATAATAATAATAATAATTTTTAAAACCTAAAAGAACCCAACAACCAAAAAAAAACCAAACCAAAAAAAACCTTCCCCATGAATCACCATGAATCATCATCACCTTGACGTTTCTCTCTCCTTTGGCTGGATGTCAGCCTAAAAAGCTGGTCAAACACTGCTGAAATTAATCATTTCCAAGATGCCTTTGCTCTTTAATCAGAAGCCCATGATTAATGTGATCTAGTCTTTGTCCCTGTTTTCTTCAGAAGAGTACATGTCTGCCCAGAGAGTATTTTAATTAGTTGTCTACAGTACATTCCCTTGTACAGGTGCTCCAATTAAGTTTAATCACTAACACTGTACATGCAATAATTAATTAACCTTAAACCAGAGAGAGTTTAACTTTGTGATTCATTGGTTTAGTAGGCTTTGGTCCATTATTTGGCTGCTTTATCTACTATAGGCTATGGAGCAAATCCTTTTGGGAGTCTGGTTCAGTGTGTCAAGACTCTCAGGTTCTATTGCAGTGTCGCCAATATTTAGTTTAATATCCAAGATCTCCATTTACCAGCACCCCAAGTCTTCTGTGAAAGTCTTCAGTAGTTGCTGAACCCAAAAGGCTTGTCTGGGGTAGGAGGTGACATCACTTGATGGGGTTAAGCTGCTGAACAGCTGGAGAAGAGGTGAGTTTTGCCAGACAATATCATCAGTCCATCCAGGAGAAAATCAGGGACATCACAGGGTGTGCAAGCACCCATCCTCTCCGAGAAGCAATGCTTTGCTTTGCCAGGGCACAGCAAATCACAGCAAACACCCCCAAACACGGGCCAGTGACACCTCCACATCTCAGCTCTGATAAAAGCCACTTCTTCTGCTGCAAGTGCTGGTCCTACACTTAAAACGAACCTGGCACTTGACAGGAGGCAAAGCAATGGACTTTGATTATCCATGCCTACTTGAGAAGCCTCCGCATCCTGCCAAGACACACTTTTTGAACAAAATGTGATTTTCTTTCCGTCAGTAAACTAATCAATGCATGGAAACTCATGACATAAAACTTTTTCAGCAGCATGCCAAAAAATTTTTATCATCCTGTTTTGAGAAATGTTGTAGCAGAGGACAATTTGGTAGTTTGAAAGTGGAAAAATTTTTCAAAGCCCCCAAAAATTCATTTTCTCCCTGAAATCTGATATGATACAACTCTTCCTCACCATGAACACTCAGCATGGCAGAAAGGCAGAACAAAACAATGGGCTTTTGACACTTCCCAAAGAAAAATATCATGTGCAATCGGGGTTTTTTCTTCTTTCATTAAAGAGAAAATTTAAATCACATTTTGCCAGCAAAAATAATTGCAAACCTGAAGGGAGGACTAAGATAAAAATAAGCATCTCAGGTTCCTTGTGGCCTGGCTATAACAATATTCTACCCTTAATCTTCATTATAGACAGTATGAGGACGGAAATCCAAAAGAAATAGAATTACATATTGATCTTTCATGTAACAAATGTATTTGAGTAAGCATGTCCAAGCTTTTTCTTCTGCACAGGATTTGGTGTTCTGGCCAGTGCTGGACACTGTCTGGGCTGCTGTGGTCCTTCTCCCAGCTATGTTCTGATGATTAAGTTCAAGCATTTATATATTTTAAAAACTTAAAAGCAAAGATCTCATGGTTCATGTCCCATTGACACATCATTTAGTGGCTGCCTGAGCCTTGCAATTTCTCTTCTGAAATGGATAGAAATGGCTTGGAGTCGGCTACTTCTTGGGCTATTCTTGTTTATTTTGATGGAGACACAAACATCTGATCCTCCAAACACACACAAATAACAATCCAATCCCTTGCTGAGGGACCCCCTCACCCAGCGGCCTCTCTGCAGGAGGAAGTCTATACCTGAGACCCCCTGAGCATCACCTCAGCCAGGGGATGAACCTGGATCCACAGCCCACAGCAAAACACCACTGGAAACTCTCAGCACCAATTTAGATGACAGTCAATATGTTAGCTGAGAGCTGCACCCAGCCCCCAAAATCTTGACTTTTGGCAAGTGAAGGGTTAAAGTTAAGGATCAAACATCTAAGCTGAGACCAAGCCTGTCAAGGCTTTCATCCAAGCACATCAGGAAGCATCATCACGCTCCCCCACACTTCCAGCTTTGGGCAGATCTAAAATACAAAGATTTACTGGCATCACTGCATTGATCAGGAGGGGGAAAGAATCACAGTGTGAACTAAAATAGTAATATCACAAAACTCTCCACAGAGAAGCAAAGATATACAGGCAGAAAGAGCCTATTTATATATATATTTTTACAGCTGATGCAATCTGGAAGGAAATCTGATCAAATGCTTTTGTGAACATGAGCTGTGTCATCACTGGCTAAATGAACTGAGTCCATGTGTGCTGCCTAGTCCTCCTGCCTTTCTCTTGGAATTGTCAAGTATCTCAAAAGCATGAGCCTTAAAGTTGCAGCTGTACATCTTCATAGCCACAGCTGACATGGCTTTTTAGGTTGAAAGTGGTTGTTATTATTTGGTGCCTGATTAACTGTGCTGTAAGCAAATATTGTTATTGTACTCACCTGGTTTGGTGACTGAAACAATATCCCTCAGACAAAACATCTCCCATTGACACTTGTATTTTCCTCATGGTCTGAAACCTCTTTGCCTTGTCTGAAACCTGAGGTCAACACTTGGTGGTCTTCATATTATTATTAGTTCTGCGCAGACCACGTGTTTCGCACTCCTTTATGCCCTCTTTGAGCACTGAATGTTGTAGGAAGATGGGTAATTGTCCAAGAACTGCACAGATTCAGCCTGTCAGCAGCAGCCAGCCCCATCCACTCAGCCCTGGTTTAGAGATTGATGGGATCCACCACCTTCATCGCATCCATCGTGTAAGTCCACGTATCCTGACAAGCCTGAACAGCTCTGGTAATTGTGTCACATTGCTCTTTAGGCATTTCTTCACTCAAATGAGTTTTGTTAGCTCAGACCTTGACATCCTGCTTTCAGCAGCACTGCTGTAATCATCTGTGAAAGAGCTTAAGTGGACTGCCAGGTCCAATCTTCAGATATCCTCAGGCTGATCATAAATGCACTGTTGTAGGACAGATACAACATAATCCTGACAAGCATATCTGGGCCCCCATTTATCTGTATTTTCTATTATATCTGGTTTAATAATGCCATGAAAATTACTCTCTGAAGTTCTGGAATTGAAAATGAAGCATTTTGCAATTTAAAAAGACAAAACCACTGAACATTTTTAATCAAAGACATGTGAGGAGGGAGGAAAAAAAAAGGAAGGTTTTATGGAACCTTTTCACTGGAAAAAATGCAGTTAGCTTTACTAATAATAATAACTGCACGCACATGTGATCCCTTCTCAGGAACTACTGCTGAGGGGAGAATGGAATAAGACAGCAGGAGCACAACCAGAGCTCCCCTCCCTCAGTGGGCAGATTTCCGTGTGACAGCAGTCTTGAGATATCCCAACAGGTCTTGCCATCACTGAGAGCACCAGCTGCCTTTCCCTAAGCACACAGCCAGTCAAAGCATTGCCACTCATAGTGACAATTTGGCAAGAGGAGCCTGGTGGAGAAATAGAGAGGCTGAATCGTCCTGTTTGCTCACAGCCTGTTCAGCAGCCAGCCCTGGTTGAGGTGGTCATCTGCTTCCACTCATCTCCATATCCAGAAAGCTTCCAGCACTGGTGGATGCTGTCTGGGGTGCCCTGCTTGGTGTCCCTCTCTGGTGTCCTCCCCATCTTTCTCCTCAGCCATAAGCCCTTCCCCTTTTTCTGTGTTGTCCCCCATAAGCTGCAGTTTTTCTCAGCCTTGGCACCATGCAGAAGGGTTTGATGGAAGGAGCCAAAGGACCCACAGTGGCATGTGGGACACAGAGCTGTGTGGCAGGCACATGTGGGAAGGGCTGGCTCACGCAGTGGGCTTGGCTGGAAGGGGTAGGTCTCACCTGCAGCACCCTGGCCTGGTCTCAGCCCAGCTTGAAGAGATGACAGCCCACATGTGACTGTCTACCTGACTGGACAGGTGTGGATCCCTGGGGTGGCTGATGAGCTGATTACAGGATCCATTAGCTTGGCACATGGGATGGGGATGGGAACGGGGTACAGTGCTGCAGTCCACCCAGGGAGGGGATTCTGCCCCTCTGCTCTGCTCTGGTGAGACCCCACCTGCAGTGCTGTGTCCAGCTCTGGGGTCCCAGCACAGGAAGGACAAGGACCTGTTGGAGCCAGTCCAGAGGAGGCCACCAAGATGTTTATAAGGATGAAGAACCTCTCCTATGTAGAAAGTTTGGGAAAATTTGGACTGTTGAGCCTGGAAAAAGAGAAGGCTTTGGGTTTACCTAATTGTGGCCTTCCAGTACCTGAAGGGAACCTACAAGAAAGGTAGAGAGGGACTATTTATGAGAGCATGTAGTGACAGGACGAGGGGGAATGGCTTCAAACTGAGAGCAGGTGTAGATTAGATGATGAAGAAATTCTTTACTGTGAGGGTGGTGAGGCACTGGCACAGGTTGCCCAGAGAAGCTGTGCAAGCCCCATCCCTGGAAGTGTTCAAGGCCAGTGTGGATGGGGCTCTGACCAACCTGGTCTAGTGGAATGTGCTCCTGCCCATGGCAGGTGTTGGAACCAGATGGTCTTTAGGGTCCCTTCCAACCCAAACCATTCTATGATTCTGTGTTGGAGTATGGGACACTGCAAGAGATAAGCCCATTATCTTGGCTCAGGATGTGAGGATTGAAGATTTTCATAGAGCATGGGAAAGGCACGAGGACCACCAACATACAAGTGCTTTTATGGCACAAAGCATCTGCTGACAAAAGTCCATGTGCACAGTTCTGCTTTTACAATGTGCATTTTGCACAGACACAGGCATTTACTAACAGAACACAGCTGCCTTCTGGACTGAGAGTTACCAGTCTGTGGCTCTCGAGGAGCACTTGGCAGGATCTGTGCATTTAAAAATGAAGCAGCACCAGATCTTTTTCTCTTCTTGTGGAGAAATTGTGGTAAAAATATGCATTAGTAGGGAGGCCTGCAGGCAGGTTGGAATATATATAAATGGAAGCATTTTTTCCAGACTTAGCAGGATCTGCTTTTCTGGTGTTTACATGCATTTATATACCATAGGAAATGGGATCACAATATACGTTTGAGATAAGAAACAAAGCCTGTGATATCCAAATGATTAGCTTTGACTGGTTAATAAGTACCTACAATGGCAAACATCAAAGTCCAATGGAAAGGACTGTTATATTTGAAAAAAATCAAAGCTATAATTAAGTGCAGGATGAGGACAATAAGGTGCTGAAAACAACTGTCACACTTTCTGCTTCAGCTTCTCAAGTAAAATTAGGCAGCTCATGTGCTGGGTGATCAGACCCAGGAGAGTAGGTATTTCCATCAAACTGCATGGGAAACAGTGATGGGTCAAGCTGGGACCACTTCTGGTTTTTCACACTGACATCTTAGCTCTAAAGCCTTCTTTCCAATAACTGGGAATGCTGCTAAATTTCAGGGCATTGGACTGAAATTTTCCATGTTATTTCCATGCTTTAAATGAGTTTGAGCCTCGAGGTTTTAATCTTAAGAGTTTTTGTTTGCTTTTCTTGTGGTTTTAGGTTTGCTCTGAGTTTCTTGTAGAAGCATTTAGCCAAAATTATACTCAAAGATGGAAGGAAGGAAGGAAGGAAGGAAGGAAGGAAGGAAGGAAGGAAGGAAGGAAGGAAGGAAGGAAACAGAAATAGAACAGGGAAGGATTGGATTGCCACCCACAGAAAGGGAAGAGATCATAAAAAAAAACAAAAAATAAGAAAAGTGACAACAGTAGAGCAAAAGACTTGATGCAAGAAGAGGCTGAGAACAAAAATAGAGTGCAGTGAGATGAATCAAGAGTAGGTCCTCCATCCTCCAGCCAAAACAACAGGGAAGATGAGGTTCATGAAGAGTTGAAATGACCTGTCCTATTTCTTTTTTAAAAAATCAATATCCAGTTGCAACATTCCTTAAGCAAAGATTGCATTAACGTTAGGAAATAAATCTAACCTACTTAAATTGGGAGGCAAAAGAATGTGTGTTCAGGGCCTGCAATGAAAAGAAAAACGTGGGAATAATAAAACCTTTGTTGTCTGCTCCAGCATGAATGTGTAAGATGATCTTGAGAACACCATGTGGGAAAAAAAATCCATAACCAAAAAGTTTCAGTATCTCACAGGAGGACTGTGAGGCCTTATAGTTGCCAGTTTTCAGTTACTACCATGTTAAATTCCATAGGATAGCTTAAACAATCCTTTTTTCTCTATACATTTTTTCCTAAGGGTGCTCTGAATGCTGTCTGACCCTCTGGCCTTCATATCAGAGCAGCTGTATGATGCTGATTTCTATCAGAGGATTATTTTGTAAGGGCTGTGGTCTCCTGGTATCTCTGGAGAAGATCTAAAAAGCTGAGGTGGACTCACTGAAACAGGGTACCTTTATTATAGCCCTGATCACCCAACCCTGACCCAAAAAACCTTGCCAGCCTGTGCAAACTGCTGTTCATTCTGCAGGAATGAAACCTGCTGCAGCATGGGGGTCTGCAAGAACGCTGGAGCCTCTTTTGTTGGACCTGTGTGGCTTCTGACAGTGACCAGGGCTTGAGGCACTTCAGCAGCCCTCTTTTCCTTGGTTATAAGGGGATCCACCAAGCAGCCCTTCTACCCAGGCCACAAGGACACAGAGAGGCAAATCGACCTATTTGGGTCTTCTACAGGTCTCCTTTAGCTCCCTCCAGATGCCACTCTAGCTTGGCCAGGTTGCAGGTGATCATGCTGGGAATGCAAACTTCTCCATCATGGGGTGTGCTGGGTTATACAAAGGGACATCCCACGCCAGATATCTGCATCCAGACCTGGAATTAAGACACAAAAGGTGCAAAGAAACTTTTCAGATGTCCTCTGCACAGGATTTTGCCTTTACTTCCTCAAAAGCCTACTTTAGTTAAAGCCTCTCTGGCATGGCTGCCTATCCCTTCCTGCTCCCGTTAGAGCAGGACCCAACCCTTCCTTCAAATGGCATCGCTGGTGATGAGATTTCCAGCTGAAAGTGGGATCCTGCCCCTTTGTTTAGGAACAGAAGTGAAACATGCTTCATTGCACCTCATGAATTCTTCCAACATAAGCATCTTCAGTTTCATGTTTCTGTAGCTGGACGTATGTGTCTGTCACCACGGCAAGGGAGAGAGGAATTTCCACCAAAGTGAAAGTGTGGTGCTCCCTTTTATCCTGATCTCATTGTTAAACAAATGAGCTGCCTTTAATGCACTGCAACATTTATTTGTGCCTCCAAAAGAGGTTATTTTCACCCCTGTCCCAGTTTACACTTTAAGTAGCAACATCCTTTTTACAGGTTCTGTTAATTAAGGGAATAGTCTTAATTTCAGTTAGTAAAATTGCTTTGTGTGTATGTGGGTGTGTGAAAATAATACAGTATCTTATTTCAAACCTCATGGGGTTTCCGCAATTATGCCCTTAACAGAAAATCTCTAAAGTCAACAGCCTTGTAATGCCTAACTCCTGGGAACCAGGGTAAGGGGAAATTAAACATCCATCTTTGCGTTTAATGGTGTAAAAATATGTGTGTAGATAACTGCCATTATGTGCATAATTCCCTCCTGCTGAAATGCAGGTCTCAAGAGGCTCACCTCTCCCAGAGAAGGTCAAGCCAGATCCCACCACCCCTCCTTGCTTGTATCAGCCTGCACGGGAACATCGCACGCGGGGAGGAGAGGGGGCTGTGCCTGGGCAGACATTTCCAGGTGCAAAGCAGCACGTCCCAGGTGAGGAAAGCCTCACCCACTTCTGAATATGCTTTTACTCTTGGCTGTTCCCTAATCATCATTCTTCAGCTCCTGGTCCTTTTTTATTTTTCTCCTGATCAAGGATATGCAAACGCTGCTCTGAGTCACGGCTGCTGCAGTAGGAGTTTCATCTCATCAGCAGGAGCAGCACTGGGTGAGTGTGTGCATTTCTGCTTTACGTGATTGTCTGCACGTCCCTTGGCAGGCAGCAAGTACGTCTCCCAAACCACGGCTCACGTCTAATCACTTCCACTCCAGACTCTTGAGGCTGAGTTAGGGACAATATAATAACCAGTCTCTTGCAGGCGACTGGGCAGTGGTCCAGCCAAAAAAGTTTAGTGAATCTGCTGGCTGACATCTAACTCATCTAAAGTTCAGGTCCACAAATAATTTTCTGCAGTTTCTTGGAAAAGTTAAGATTCAGTGAGACAACCTGATTTTCTTGGGCTTTCCTGCACTTGGCTTCATAGGAGATCCTGCCCCAAAATGTGGAGGGAGTTAGGCTTGGCTAGCTGTTAGGAAAGGGCATCTGCACACTTTTGGACATCGAGGGCCTGTATTTGCAAACCAGACCACCATCATCTGAAATTTGTGATTTGTTTACAACAGAGAGCTTTGCATTCTGGTTGGCAGAGATTTAAAATTATTCCAGTCTTGAAATGCTCTTTGTAGATGTTTGCACACAGTCCAGTATAATGGGATCTGGTCCTAATTAAGGCCAGTTGTAGTGCACATGGTAAATAACATGGGGAAATGACAGCAAACAGACCTTTACATGAGAGCCACTAAAGTGAAACAGCAGCATGTAGACAACACAGACACTGAGACAAAGACTGGTCCCACAGCCCATCTTTACCCAGCTGGAAGATCACCAAACAGACAGGAGAAAGGGCTAAAATGACCTGGAACTTCCTTCCTTCCTGCCTTCCTGCCTGCCTTCTTTCCTGCCTTCCTCTATTCCTCCCTCCCTTCCTCCCGTCCTCCCTTCTGTCCCCATTCTCCATTTTCTGGTTCAGGATGTTTCAGGTCCAGAAGGCATAAGTAGATCTTTGTCCAAATGTGGCACATTGCCTTCAGAAAGAGTTTATTTGGGAAGATAATGCAGGGGTGGGAGCAGTGATGCACTTTCCCATTTCCAGTCTCACGTTCACTGCAGTACACCTGAGGCAGGGGGTGTGTCAGGTATGACAGGGCATGTGTCATGACATGATTTGTGACTTTCAGAGCCACCCATCACTGAGTGTTTCTAAGGAGAGGGTGTGAGGCCTGACAGACTCTTCAGACAGTTCAGCGGTTTTTTACAGTGCTTACAACAAATCTTCCTCATATTATTCACCATGTCAAGTGTTATTCTGTTGCACACTATTATGTGCTCTAGACTGCACTTCCCAATTAGCCTTCATAAAGAAACTCATTAATCCTATGTGAGTCTTTAGAGCAACGTCTTATCATATAAATAAAAATTTTGTTCATTTTATAACCTTTCTGTTCAAATGTGGTTTAGTATTAAAGTTTTTTTCTCTTTGGTTTTTGGCTTGTTTATCTATTTTCTTGGTTTTCTCATTTAAAAATTATTGCTCTCTTAGGATCGAACTTTGTGACTTTTGTCTGAATGAGGAGAAACATTCAGACCATAATTTCGCTCTGTAAGTAGTGAAGAGATGGGGGAGGAAAGATTGGGAGAGGAGAGTATTTTTCATTTTACTTGGGCCACATACACAACAGTTTGCAACACCTGTTTACAGGCAGAACTGGCCAGTTTTCTGGCACATATGAGTCATATGAGTCAGGGCAGACTCCATCCACAGCTGTTAACCAGTGCTTTACCCTGGCAGAGTCAAGAAGATACAGGAGTTGGAAAGGCCTGTTGGGATAAACCTGAGGACAAGCAAAAGTATGAAAAAACTCAGTGAGAGGAGTTGTCTATAACTCACCCAGTAGCCCAACACACAACTCAAGGGCTTGGGCTGGAGCAACAGCAGTTTGGAAGGGTCACTTGCTCCAACTTCTTCTCTTAAATGGGGGCAAATAGACCCCTGTGTAACTATGGGCCTGCTGTAGGCACCCAGACAGGGATGGTGCAGGTGCAGTTTGGCAGAGTAGGATGGGTGGTGGGCTAGTGGAGAAATCAACTAATTCACTCGTCAACCCCATCAAAAGGAGATTAAGTAAGTCCAAAGATCCAGCAAAGGTACTTGAAAACTAGTTTTACTAGTCTGTTTTTGGTTCTTTGCACTGGGTAGGGGATGGATATCGGTGGAAGTAATTTTGTTTAAAGAATTTCTGGACATAACAGTCAGGGAGGTTTCTTTTATAAGATTTTTTAAAATCATTCCTTAATGGCTGAAGGTGGAATGAAGAGAGTGAAAGAGAACTTGGTCTGGGTTACAAACAGATTTTGATGGAAGAAGAACCAATTTTGGTCCATGTCAGCACACTGAGATGTGGGTTTGTGCAGGCATCTTTCTCAAGCACCCCACCCTGGGCAGCCTTGGTTTGCTGTTTTGGCACAGATGTCTGTTGTTGAACAGATGTTGTCTTGTAAGCTCCCCTAAGCAGCTCCATTTTCCAATCAGAATTGTAACTGGAATTATGTACAGAAGATAATTGCAGCATTTATAAAAGGGGAGTCCAAAAAACTGGCCTTGCAGCTCAGCGAATTGAGGTCACTCATCAAGCTGCTGCCTTCCCTTCCTGCTTGGTTCAAAAAAACCAGATGATTTTATTAGAGTCAGCTGCTGAATAGAGACTGTTGGCATTACAATCCAGGAAAGACAGCTAGGATACTCTTGTCACTAACTTATTTCTTGGCCAGAGAACAAACCAATGCTTGCTGTATCATCAAACAGGTAACTGTCTCTTGTGTAATTAGATCAAATTATTATAACAGTGATTATAATAATTTTTAGCTGTTTGTCCCTTAAACCAGCTCCTTCATCATGTTTTTCACTGTCTGCTCTGTGACTGTCTTGTTGAGATCATGAGCATTTTGGGCAGGGACTGTCTGTGTCATATGCAGGGCTGGCTGCCCTACTCATGCCTAACGAGCGAGGTTTTGGTAATTATATTGTATCACTGAAATCAGCTGTTAGTAACAGGAGAAAAAAATGTAGCATCTGGATCAGTATGTAATAACTGCAAGGAATCACAATATTATTTTTATTGTGAAGAATCACAATACAAGTTCTGCCCTCGCTTTCAAGACCTGTACAAACATGTAAATCCACCAGGGTTGGATTGTCTGTGCAGTTGGCTAACGAGATGTTGGCAATTAGTTTAGGCCTCAACTTGTTAGGTGCAATGACCCTGCTATTCAGCAGGTGTAAATCAGTACAAAACAGCAGTTGAAAATCTGACCCATAGCGTAAAGAGAGCTGTATCTGAAGCCAAGGAATTATCTTTGGATATAACACTGCCTGAATAAAAAATAAAGTGTGGTTTGGATTAATCCTCAGTCTGCAATGTTAATATAATTACTATGTCAGAAAAAAAGAGAGCATCAACCATATTAAATAAACATCTCTGTGGCAGAAAGAACAGAAATTTTAAATAGACAACATATATCTGTGAGCCAAACAAAAAGCCCTTAAGAGGCAATCCAAAGTGCTTTTCTTCAAACAATTTAAAAGTTTCTCCATAACTCCCTTTTTCTTCCGTGTTCTAATCACGATAGGGAGATGATTGTCTAATACCAATCTCAGGGCATGGCAGGTAGATGAAATATTCCACTGTAAACAAGCTGGTGGTTTGATTAAGGTCCATTGTTCTTGTAAGAGCTTCAGCTCTCTGTGCCTTTTGGTACATAGACTTGATAGCAAACGTCTGTAGATGCAGAAGGGTGTACATAAAATTTGGTGTTAAGATCTGAATGGGGCACCACAGACCCTTGGATAATGGGCCATGAAACTAAAATGTGGAAACTCTGCTTCAGTCTCAGCTATTCAAAGACCCTACAGTGGCAGAAATTATATCCACTGAAAGTGCACTGCAGTGACCAGCTGAGATTCTGCCAATGCAGAGTGACAGCAGGGCTTCTAATTCAAGAAATAGATTTTGTTGTTGCACACTGTGCAAATCACACATGGATATATTTAAGTGTACTAAATTACATGCATCTGTAATATGCACACATAGAATAGACATGTATATACTTCCAACTGTAAGGAACAAATATGAATATTTTGAAAAAATGATGTCTTCATCATATTAATCATTTTTGATTTCTCTTAACTATAATTTCAACATAAATCATTTTCATACTTTTGACCTCATAAGCAAAGGCCAATTAGGTTACACCAGATAACTTTTGTTGCCCACTTTATAACAAGCTGTTAAAGAACAATGCCGGTTAAAGGGCAAGTGGTGTCCCAAAATACTGGAAGCTACTGGGATGATGGATGAGTTTTGAAAGTCCAACACTCCCAGCAGGAGCAGGTGGACTGGCAGGTGAACAGAGCTCTGTCATACAAGTCTGCAAATTTTGTGTGTGTATACAGAGTGTTTGGATTGATGCTATGCAACTGCCCATTGTGAGAAAAATATAAGGGACAAACATTCTAAAAAACCTTGTGAAATCCTCTAAGATCTACCAGTCACATGAGGCATATTTTTCTCCTAGGATCAGAGGGAGCTGGAAGCTGGAGTTTCACCCATGCCTATTGCTGTCATTATGGACAGCAAGTGGTTAGTCAAACAGAGTCAAAAACATGAAGTAACAGAAATCACACAAAAAAAACAGTCATAAAAGAAGTCTGTGTTTGTGATGTGCAGCAATTTTAGAACCACTGGGTATTTCAGCTTTATGTTGATCCCAGCGTTTCAGAGCTGTAAGGTTCCCCCTGGTCAGCACAGTAGTTGTCTCCCAGCTTGACAGAAGAGCCAAAGCAAGAGCCAGCCCTCCCATGTCCCTGTCCAGAGTCGGTGCTGGGGCAGGATGGCCGCCCTTGGCAGGGCTGGTTTCCTTCTCCTGCAGTGTCCTGGGAAACAAATTGGCTTTACGGAATGGAGAAGGGATGTCAATCCTCCTGCTTGGAACACAAAAGAAACCTTCCCTTCCTGTGCACATGGTTTAACCAAGCCTTCTTCTAGAGATGACAGCCAACTTCCATCCCCTGAATCAGTGAGGCTGTTGAGGTGGCATTCACTGAACCCCTACTCCATCCTTCAGTGCAATTCCCTGCCCAGAAGGATGATTTTTGGGTGTAAGGGGCAAAGCCCTGGAGGTGCACATGGCTCTGTGACCTGGCTCTGTAAGATGAGGGGCTCAACAGCAGGCAACAAGCAAGAAATCAAAGAGGAATCAGTCTCAGGCTGGCCATCCATGATCAGAGAGAAAACCCTGGCCTAATCTGACAGCCTCAAATATGTCAAAGTTTCCTTTTGCTAGCCCAAAGAGGCCTTGGAATTATAGCCTGATGGCCATGAGATTTGTTGTCCTCCACAAGAAGTCACCCTGGACACAGTAAAAGCAGCAGAGCAGCCAAGGAACTTGAGAAGGCCGAGGAAGCACTTATATATTTGTTTTCTGGATTTTGACTGCCAGATCTCTCAGGAGAGGTTGGATTGTTCACAAAAATGCTTGATGGGAAGAAACTCCCTAGGAAGGGATTGTTCTGTTTTGTTTTGAACTTGAAGGCCTCCAGTTGACTTGGGACACTGCCATCAGCCATGTAAAGCCTGGAAGCCTTCCTACTTGGGGTGGGGTAAAGTCCTACTGTGGGTGTACAAAAGGTCTTCAGAGGCATGACTTTCCCTGGGACACAACCTTCTTGCCACAGTATATTTTGTGCTTGAATATAAACTGGGTGGTTTGGTACTTTTAATGACAAAATTCTACTAAGGTTTCTCCTTCCCCTCCCATCCCCTTGTGACTTTTACTCAGGTTAATATGAGGTTTTCACTGGAAATAATTTTTTCTGGGTCCTGTGTGTCTGTTATCACTTTTTCCCCTCAAGGCTTTTTTAAGAAAAGTGCATAAACAATCCAAGAAGCAAATGGAAAACTAGTTTTTCTGCTCAGGGATAGGAAACTTTCTTACTGGCTTGAGCATCTTGCTCTCTCTAACACTCTCTGTTGCTGCCTGAATCTTTCATTTTAGGGAGTATGTCCTCAAGGGGAGGGCAGAGGCTGTTTTGCTCCCGTTCTTTGTTTCCCTCAGTCCTAGCTGTAGTGTCTCCTCCCATGAGCATGCCCTCTGCACCAGGCACAGTAGAGTCCTCTTGGGCTAGAGAAGCAGGGATGCTCACCAGTCCTTCTGCACAGGCTCTGACACTGGGACATTGGGCAAAACGTGGACTTGTACATGTCCAGCTTTGTGCTGAGGGCTCTTGGCTGTCACAGCAGGGGCTCAGCGGTGTTGATGCAGGAGCAGGGGGCTGTGATGGCTTGGGTGCCTGCTGCCTGCTGCAGACACCCTCAGAGCTGCAGTCCACAGGTTCAAGGGTAAATTCATTGAAGTTCTGGGCTCCTAAGTTATCGAAGTTATCTAGTGATTATTTTGTGGATATCTCCATATCACCCAATTTCTGTCTAAGTTCTCTTTTGGGGAGCTAAGTTCTATTTTGGAATATTGCTGATAGACTGTTCTTCCCTCAGTTTTTTTAAGTATACGATGGAGGTTACAATATTTTCTGGCCTTGCAAGTTAATTGTGATGATATATATGTTTAAGACACTCAGTTTAAGATGAGGTGAAATGAATTTTCTACATGTCTGTGATAAATAACCAGAACCCTGCTTATTTTAGTGTTTACCAAAAGACACTTCTGATCTAAACCCTACACCCTGAGCAGTATCTGTATGAGTCTGAAAATGCATTTTGTAGGGAGTACAGTAAAAACGAACAGGTAGAGTGTTGTGACTGCTAAAATTTTGGTCAAAGTACCAGTTTCTTTAAAGACATCTTCATTAAAAATCAAATCTGTGACAATGTAAGAGATTGCAATAGGCCATGATGAAAATTTCCCCTCTCTATGAAAGGAATACAGATGATTTGATTTATTAGTCCAGAAATACAAATTAAACACATAGTCTGTTGCTGACTGTTTGTAAGTCCCACAACTCCCAAAGCCATAGCATGAATTGCCCTTAAATTTGACTAGCATTACAAAATGCAAACATAGAAATAGGCAGAAAAGTCTAGGCAGAGCTTCCTTTTTTTTGCTTAGTGAGGTGACAATGGGAAACTGCCTGCAAGATGCACCACAGCAATTTAACTTCAGCATAGGGCTGGGAGCTTGACCCCTCCAGGTCAGAGTGTACAAACTGTGCCCATGTCCTGTTTAATTGATGTTCTGCTTACCACTCTGCCAAGCACCAGATTTGGAAAGTTTCTAGCTGGTGTGGGTGAAAGAATGGCATCTATTTGCTTCTATTCATTCTTCCACTGCTGTGCAGAAGAAGGTGGGATTTGCGTCTCTGTTGGGATTTTAATCTCCAAAATGAGTACAGAGCAGTTATGATTTTCTTTCTGCCTGTTAGGACTGAACTGTGAATGGAGCAAGGCAGTGGTGAACTGCTCTGCTTGTGGCCCTGGAGTCAGAAACTAACTTGTTTCTCATTCAGCAACACTAATCCATTGCAGACATGCCAGTGACATATTTTTAAATGATGTCAATGAAAGGATTTGGTTTGCTCCATGTTAGGCACATCCTCCATTTAAATTATAAATGTCTTCTCCCTGCCCTGCCCCATCCCCAGTGTGCCCAAGAGGGATTAGTATTATATTCTTTAAATACAGGAAAAATGGGACTAGTGAGCCAAAATAGTAATCATTATCAGTGTTTCAGTTTTAGGTAAGAAACACTGCTTGTAACCAGCACATGTAAAGAAATTTATTGACCAGAGATGATTCACAAACAGAATGAGGCTGCTCATGGACAGCTTGTGAATGGAAGGAAAAGCTAAGTTAGTTTAATATATTAGTGTGCAGATGTTATCTCTGTTTACAGATAGACAAACTGAAACTCATAAGGACTGAATTTCTTGCCAAGAAAAGACAGAAAAAGGCAACAGCAGGTCTGGGGAGAGACTTCGGGTCTGCTGTCTCCAAATCATCAGCTCTAGCAAGCAACAGTACCTCCCTTTAATTAATAATTCTTTGTTTAGTGTTTGGAAACAGCTGAACAACGAGCACATTACAATAAAAGATGTCATCTTGGCATCTTTTTGGCCATGAAGGGTGTGATTTAACATTCCTACATTTCAGCACTGAGAAAGCCTGTATATGGCAAAAAGCAGCTGTGCCTCATCTTCATGAGAGATTAAAGGTGAACAATTGATTTACTATTTTTGCTACAGATCTTGTTGGCAACCATCCAAGATGTGAATTGCCTAATTGTTTTTCTCTCAGTAAATGTAGTGTTTTCAGCATGATAGATACTTTTACTCAAATATTTATCTTTCTGATGACCTCTTCTTTTGCCTTAGCTCTGTTGTGCTAAACTATCGCCTCTATTTTCAACCTTATCTTTCCCAGGGAAAAGTTTCAGACCCTCTTTTCATTCATAAGAAAGAAAGGATGGGGGGCAAAGCCCTTGATTGCTTTTGATATATAGAGATCTTCACATCACTGAAAAAGCCCAACAGCTGGTGCATGTCATTAAGCACTTCCTTTCTGCTGGTAAAGACTGTATCTCTTGCCTCTTGGTATTTGACTTTAGTGTTGTGTTTTTGGACCTTCCCAGGCCAGCTCTTAAGAGTTATCAGCTGTGAGTGCCCATCTGAGTCTGGCTGCCTTCTCACTCTCTACAGCTCCCCGAAAGGAGGTTGTAGTTAGGTGGGGGTCGGTTTCTTCTCCCAGATAACAAGTGATAAGACGAGAGGAAATGGCCACAAGTGGTACCAGGGAAGGTTTAGACTGCATATTAGGACAAAATTCTTTACCAAAAAAGTTGCCAAGCATTGGAACAGGCTGCCCAGGGAAGTAGAAGAGTCACCATCCCTGGAGATATTTAAAAGACACATAGATGTGACGCCTATGGACATGGTTTAATGGTGGGCTTGGCAATGCTGGGTTAATGGTCGATGATTTCCTAGGTCTTTTCCAATCTAAACTATTCCATGATGTTAGAAGGCTTAAGACACCTTCAGGCAGCCTCGATGCTGTCAGCTTTGCTGAGGCACAGGCTCCGCTCACAGTCCCATGGACAGTGTGATGGCCAGCTGCTTGTGAGACCTCCACGTGGATTGAGGTTCCTTGTGCCCACAGTCAACCTGAATGAAGTAGCTCTACACAGGCACAAATAGTTCATATCTTGCAAACTCCTGCATTCATGTCTAATTTGTTTGTGTCTGTCTTACACACAAACACTGAACAAACTGCATATGCCCACCAGATCATATTACTTTGTCCCTTTGCTTACATAGCAGTGTCACTGCTGTGTAAATATTTTGAGCATTTATTTGGTCTAAGTGTTATTTGTGTGCCACAACTGCATCCATACTGAAATCACTGTCCGTGAGTCCACTTTCTCTCAGCCCTTCCAAAGTCCAAATATCAACCTTGTTTCTGCCAGACCAGAAAATACAACCCTGTGTTGCCCACTAATGTCAGCTACCCAGGTTCCTACACATGTGAAATATCTCCAGTGGTGCACTCTGAAGCACACAGTAAAATGATACATATCCTCATATAATACCAATGAAGAAAATCCAAAAAATTCCTTCATTTTCACCATCCCCCTGTCCCTGTGCTCAAACCTCTTGTTCCAGTTAAGACCATGGACCTTGCCAAAGTCTTTCCTGCATTTCCACTCTTGCTTAGCTCATGCTTACCTTCTTTTTCTCCCTGTCCCACCCTTTACCTTCTGACACCTGAGTCATACAATCATTGAATCATAGATTCATTGAGGTTGGGAAAAATCTGCAAGATCATTGAGTCCAACCGTTAACTCCGCACCACTATGATCACCATTAAACCACGTCCCCAAGTGCCACATCTACACATCTTTTAAATACCTTCAGGGACAGTGACTCAACCCCTTCGCTGGGCAGCCTTTTCCAAGGCTTGATAACCCCTTAAGTGAAGAAATTCAATCTACACCTCCTCTGGTGCAAATCGAGGCCATTTCCTCCTGTCTTATCGCTTGCTACTTGGGGGAAGAAGCCAACTCCTATCTCCCCACAACCTTCCTTCAGGGAGTTGTAGCAAGGGATAAGATACCCCTGGAGCCTCCTTTTCTTCAGGCTAACCAGCCCCAGCTTTCTCAGCTGCTCCTCATAAGCCCTTCTCTCCAAACCCCTCCCCATCTCTGTTCCCCTGTTCTGGATTCACTCCAGCCCCTCAATGTCTTTCTTGTAGTGAGAGGCCCAAAACTGGACACCGTGACTAAGACGGGGCCTCACCAGTGCCAAGTACAGGGGGACAGCCACTGCTCTAGCCATGCTATTACTGATACAAGACACTGCTTTGGGGCCCTGCTGGGACTGTTCTTGTAGGACACTGACCAGTATCATGTCACATCAGCATTGCTTTCAGGTTGCCACCAAACCTGTTTTCCTTCTTTACCGGGGTTTCTTTGCCTAGCTGAGCGTTTTCACTTAAGTTTCGTCCTTGGCAGCTGCGGACAGTATTTCATGCTATCAACCAAAGGCAAAGAGGGTGAATGTCCTCTCACCGGAGTAAATCGAGTAACTAAATCTGGCGTGTTGCTGCCCAAGTGGAAAAAAACAGGCCTGTGCACAAAATACTGCAGAGCATGGAAGTCCAGTGTGCTGTACCACTGTGAAAGCCATGACCTGTGCACCTCATGTGATAGCACTGCTAAATGAGCTTTGAAAAGAGATCATTTTTCTAGCGACCTCTTAAAGAATGTGGGTGGCAAAACAGTGACAGTAATCAGCAATGTTAATTGCAGTCACACATCAGTTTTTCATTGGGGTTTTCCAACTTTCCATATAAAAGACATTGTTCCACTTGAAAGTGGAGGTTGAGTTAGCTAATCATTCACAGTGTGTTTACTTTCTCCCAGGATAGTTTAGGAGGAATTGTACCTTGTGCTTTGAAGCTATTTCAAGCAAAGAGCCTAGAGAGAAATTGTTGAATTTGATTTAAAGATTTGTATAGCTGACCTGCCAATCAAAGTTATTCAGGTAACTGTCTGGTGTTACTGTCTGGTGAATGAGACTCGACTCTGTTGCACTGATTAACGTGTGGAGTATCTCTGAGGAATTGGTCTGCTTTTTGCTAAAATGCTCATGTCAGTGAAATGATGTTACTGCATATTTAAAACCATCCACTATGTCTGTTGTTAAAAATCATGGGACTGTGAGTCAGTAATCCTGGATGACTTATGGTTCTGTCACTGATTCACTGAAAATGAATGTCTAGACTGCACCCAACATGAACCAAATGAAAGCCCACATGCAAAAAGTAATCTAGCCAAAGGGCCAGAGGGTTTGTCACTGGCCAATTAGGGTAAATTATAAGGCTGTAGTTTCATAAGTCTGTTTTATAAATGTTAAGGTGTTTCCAGTTACGATACATATTTGTTCGGAATGGACTAGTTCCTTTACAATCCTGTGCCCAAGGTTATATAACCATAGAATGGGTGAATAATATATTCCCAACTGAGAAATGTGCAGACATAGTAGAATGTTTTGAAAGGAGCATTTTAGTCACTGTATAACTGTGAGTTTGTTTTCTTCTAGTTGTGAAATATGACTTTAATAGATAAATGGGTGAGATTAGGTTTCCAATCACAACATATCTGTTTATAGTCTAAATATAGAATGGATTAAAAAACAATCAAGCAAACAACTATAATTTGTATTCAACTATATGACCTGGTACAACACTCTGCAGTGAAGATAATTGGTGATTGAGCTTTATCAGCAAACTATACATTTTCCAGCCTCATAAATTATTTAGATCTTCTAATGCCACTTTCTGAGACAAAAGTACTTGTCCCAAATTTATTCGCTATTCATTAGCAATCACTGATGGTTGGAGAACTCTTGTTTTCAGCACAGTGCCAGGAGTTCAGCACCAAACCTGGCTGCTGCTCCTGTGAAGGGGAAAGCTTTAGCTGAGACCATTGCTGCGGCTTGGTCTCCCTTCAGGGTCTGCTCAAGCTCGTGCTTGCCACCCTTCCCCCGAATGCCTGGTGTAGCCTCCCAGCACACCACAGCCCTGTGCAGGAGGGACTGTGCCCTGGAGGAGCTGCCCAGGGCAGTCAGGGAGCCGTGGGCAGCTGTAGAAGCCGCGGTGCTGAGGCAGCTCTGCAAAGCAGTGGGCAGTGAGCCAGCACCAAGGAGGTCCTGCCACTGTGTCTGCACCTCCTCTGTGTCTGGGGCACTTGCTGCTGCCTTTCTGTGGCAAAACCATCATTATTTTATTTTTGTTGGATGAAGTGGCACTAGGCCCAGCCTCATATGTCCAGCAAAAATGAAATCCTTAGGCTCTGCCTTACTTTAACCTCCATGTAACCTGTCCTTAGGGAAGTGATGGGTTGCCTGCAAGTTGCACACTTCATCATTCAACACCACAGTCACAGGCATACACACAGAGAAGAGGGACAGAATTTACATGCAATTTTGTAAATTGACATCTTGCCAGGACACAAATTAGGGCAACATTTCTCATCCCTTGACAAGTTCATGTCACATGCTGTATCTTTGCTTGCACCCTTGGTGATGAATGTGACTGTGCTGTTGTCTTCCATGTACCTCCTGTGTGGACCACTGTAATCAGTGGAGCATGTCCTCCCATGCCACAGAGGAGCAAGAGACTCTCTGATAGAGGTTTTCTGTACTGAAAGTCCCCAATGCAAAGGGAACCACTTTTTGGTTTGGTTGGGATCCAGGGCAGATTGGAAGGACTGACTTCAAGACAAGGTGCCAGGCAACTAAATGGGCACAACTGAAACTTCACATGCCTTCTTACTCTGTATTGTGACAGGAGCTTTCCTTGCTTGTTTGTGTCTGACCCCCACAGACTGCCAGTGCTGCCCTGGGTTTCCCCAAGACGGGCTGAGTGCTGCTGTTGATACCACGCAGTGCTGATAGGAGACTGGGTCTTCACAGCCACTGTGCTCGCTGGTTCTTTTGGAAGGATCAGTCACTGAACTGATGGTTCTGTGGTCAGGCTGATTCAGGAAGTAAAACTTTGCTACTACAGGCATCTGTTTGTGTCTGTGTTTGGCAAAGTCTTGAGTCAACTCCACCTCTCTGATCTTCTCTTCCCTACATCTTCTTTTTAATGCATTTTTTTGCCTCCTGTCCTGCCCTCTCCCCTAGCAAACCTCTGTTGTTTCATTTCCAGAGAAATGCCATCAAACACATCTTGAATTCAAAAGGTACTTTTCTAACTCTGGTGTATTCACCTTGCTCATTGCCAAAAGTCATTATGAAAATCATGAAGATGTTGGAAGTTCAGAGTGCTGATGTTACAGAATTCTTTATCACGGGAAGGGGAAGGAAACCTACTCTGCTACCAGCTCTGGAGACTGGCAGAAGAACTGTCATGAACACTCACATCTGCTTTCAGATATTCCCTTCTGGAATGCTCTAAAAGCAAATTATGCAGGACAGTTCCACATAATTGTCCCTTGTGCTCACATTGGGCTGGGAAATGGACTCCAAATTGCAATGGGAGAGGAGCTGGGTGCTCTTAATGCCTTGTGGTTCCCCTTCTTGAACCTTATTGGCCATGAGAACACAAAGGGCTTTGTTTTGCCCAAAAGAGAGAGGGCAAATCTTTGAAAAAGGCAAGTTTAAGCCAACTGCTAGTTTTAGTGCAGCCCACAATGCAGGTCTTTGTGCAGAGTCCAAGGAGGAGAACATATGTGAGTTTAAATGGGAACTGAAAGAAATGCCCTGTCAACTGAGCAGGAGCTGGAATGTTTAGGGATCAATTTCCTAAGTGAGTGCAATGGCATGAGAGCAGTTAGGAGACAATTCAAATCAACATGCAGAGCAAAGGTCTCTGGAAGAAAGCCTTGCCTTGGACGTAGGATCTGCAGAGTAGATCTCAACTGAAAGAGATCTCTTTCTGAAGCGTGTTTGAGTAATGAGTGCATAGGCAGGAAAGGATCTCTTTTAGGTTTTATTTCTCCTGGAAACATTCCCTTTTAGGCAGAGGACAGGTTGATAGAGACCCAGGAAGCAGAAATGTCTATCTAATTAGATGCTTCTGGGATGCACTTGTATCAGTAGTTACTCCTTCCAGATGTTTGTCACTGCCAACCTACTGGATGAGCCACTTGTGGGACTGTTGTTTCTTTTCTTCATGGAAAATCAGCTGAATTATTTTCACCATTCAGCTTGTTGGTCCGAGTTGATTTCCATCAGCAGCTGGCTGAAGAGTGCTGTCATATATTGCTCTGCCTGTAGTGGCAGCCAGAATAGCAGGGGAAGGAAGGTGGGGACAGCAGAGTCCAGCAATAAGATCTCAAAAAGATGTAAAACCACCAGCCAAAGCCTAGAAATCCTTTATTCCCCCACTTTGCTCAACCACTGTAACTCCCCACAGCCTTGTGCACCGAGCTGTGAATGCTGAGCCTTGATAGCTGACACAGCAAGGGGAGACTGCTTCCTGTGGTCTAGGGGTCAGCTATGTAGAATGACACTTCAAGTTTGGTTTGGGCCACAGTGGGAAGAAAGGCAGGATATGCAGGCAGAATCTTTCTTAGTTCCACAGCTCCTCTGCACAACTCTTGCTTGCCCCAGGAACAGTGTTACCTCATGAATAATGGCAGACACCTTTTGTATGGAACACCTTTTGTATAGCACATCCTCTGCCTGTCTGTAAAGTACCCTAAAATAAGTGAGAGACACTTTTGAATGGGACACTGCTCCAGTACTCCTCTGGAGTGTGGGTCAGGGTACAGCCAAGAGCAGAAGGTGCCTAGGTCCAGAACACACACACATTCCATACACAGGAGTCATCAGCAGTCACCTGCTCTCAGGAGAAGGGTCTTCATTCCCAGCAGACAGTGGTAGCTCCATTTCTCTTCTGCATCAGGCATATAAATCCAGAGTGGGACAGCTGTGCAACAAACCCATGCACTTCATGTTCCTGTCAGATAGGCAGTGCTTGTTCTGCATGTTTAGATCATGTTTAGACTGGTGTTTAGGGAATCTTGTCTCTGGATTTGTTTGTGGGGACTGTGTATGTAAAGCCTGGGCCTTGGCATTCCTGAGGTCTGCCCAACGTCAGGCCACAGGTCCCTTGAGAGTGGTTTGTTTGGTTGCAGGGTCACCTCTCACTGCATGATGAAATGTGCTTTTGCCTTCTTGTATTCAACACCAGAATTAACATGGAGTCCCACCATGGATGGGGAAAACACTGGGACTCAAGTAAAAGTAGAGCAAATCTCGGTGGGTGATTAATCAGTTGCTTTCCACAATATTTCTGCTGTGCATAGAACAGGCTTTGTACCTGTGCAGCTGAAATATTAAACAGACCAGCGAGCTATTCCTGGCCTTTCCTACAGGTAGGCATCCCTGCCCACCACCTCAGGGTGTGTGCATATCTAAAAGAGCTGGCAGAAACCATCTTTCACAATTTCATAACTCTCCTGAGCAATTCAGCTTGCTTGCAACCATCACATCAGTCACACTGTCACCGTGGTGTGAACGACACCTCCGTCCGCTTGCTGCCCTCCTGAGGAATAGCCTTGGCTCCCTTGCACTCCCTGGAACTGTGACAGTCCTGGTAGAAGGAAAGTGCTGAGACCAATCCACCTGATTGCCAGGGATGTTCCCCACCTTGACTCTGCACCAGCAAATGCTGAGGCCTCTGGGCCGCAGTGCCATGGCCCTGCTTACCTGCTCTGTAGCAGCACCACCAGCCAAGGCACCCCTGGGAGAGGGTGTTTCTAAACCCTCTACAAGCTGCTCTTCTTTCCCAGGCTAACATGTTGCCAATTAAGCAAAGCTGAGAAAAACATGTGGTCTGCACATGTATCTAGCAAATAAGTAAATAACCTCCTCAAATCTAATCTGTTCCTTCTTCCCCATGCCTGTGGAAATCTGTCCCTGATTTCCATCAGTTTTTTTCACAAACATTTGAAAATCAGAAGTTTGATCTTCTGAGGTTTTTCAGTCACCTGGTTTGCATGACCTGAGGAGCCCAGACATGTAGACCTTATTAACCTAGCACAGAAGAAAGATCTTTATACAGTTAACTCCCAGATTTGTGCTAGATGCTTTCCAGAATTCTGAACTTATGGTTGAGTGGAAATTTTAGGCTGTTCTTACAAGGTCGTGCACCTCAAAGGTGTGTTCGCACAGAGCCCACACCACCTGGGTGCCTTTGTTTGACTTTTAGAAAGTTTTCTTCCTTGCATTCCTCCTAGACTACCTTCTGTAGCTGCCAGCAGCTGGACAAGCTGGTTGATAGAAATTGTCTTTGTGCCCCTAAAATGCCACAGTTTCACTGAAAAGTAGCCCAAGCATCAGGCAAGCAGCTGTGCTGCCCTGTGGGGCACTAAAAACTTACCCCCTCTAGGAATTGATCCTTGCCTCCTATCACAAGGTACACCAGGGTAATGATTTTACAACATGAACCTGAGGGTGCACTCCTAAGGGGAAAGCACGGGAACCTGGGTATTCAAAGACAGCAGGCATGATGATAAAGGCAATGTAAGGCATCTGGTTTGGTCTCACCCTCACTGCCAGTGGGGAAGGCTACCTGGGGGAGGTGTCACCCACACCATGCCGAACTTTTGCCTTGGGAACAGCTGGTTGGGCTGGTCAGTAGATCCTGGGAGAGAAGAAAGAGTTTTGCAGTCAGAGTTTGAGTTGTCTCAGTTTCTTTCCTGGATGATTTTTGTTTGGCAGGGCAGACATAATCGCAGAGCACAGGTGGGAGATCAAACTGTTCAGAACCCACAAGACAGTCCTGTCTCTCAGGGACAGAGAAGACAGAGTCCCTGGTTTTTGAAGGAGGCTCTCCTGCTTAAAGTAATCACCCTTCACAGTTTTTAGATGCAGAAACCAAGCACCAAGCACAGGGCTTTTTGGCTACAAAAAAGCCCACCCTGCATGTTGAAGATGCCCTTCACTAAAAGCTTTTCCTTTCCTCCCTCTTCTGCAGCTGGTTGACAGAAGGCCTTAGAGATTAGCTGCGTTCCTGTGAGCTATTTATACTGAAATATTTTGTGTTGAAAGATGTAAGCCCTTTGTTTCCTCTGTATACACACAGTGATCCCTGCGGGCAAGCAAATCCTGCTTTGTTTTGGATCAGATACACTGTGAATTGCTGTTGTAAAACAGCCCTGACTGAACTTTTGTGAGTCAGTCTCACCTTTACGCTCCCACATGTCACCATGCCCTCTCAGATGTCTGTGCAGCTTTCCAGTTCCAGATTACCCTAGTTAAAACAAGTCTAATCCCCACTTGGGATGATGCTTCCAAAACATTTTCTCTGAAACCATATTTCTTGATAGTTTTTCCAGGCAGAGAAAGCATTCAGCTCCCTTGTTGAGCAAAATAAGAAACAACCCCCCAGTAACATGCCTGGCCAATTTGGCCGGCTGATGTGTTGGATTAGGCAATCCTCATATATAAAGCAACCCTCAAATCCTAAAATAAAATGCACGGGGCCATACAGTATTCTCTGCTCCTGTGAATGAGGAGGACTGTGCTTCCACACACCCCAGGTGAGAGGTTCTAAAAGGAAACTTGGAGATGAGAACGGCACAAAAACACAAGCAGACTAACACAGGGATAGATTTCACCTTAGACATCCCTCCCCTTCCTCCCTGCCCAGAATAGCTCGTGTGCTGGAGCATACAGCCAGGCTCGTGTGGAAAGAGCAAGCTCAGGGATGAGACCCTGACACAACTGCCAAGGCAGAGATTTTTATATATGTCTCTGCAGTGTGGAGAGCACCTGCAAAGATGGAATCTGAAAAAGCAGTCAGCTCCATATCAAGCCAGCTTGATGGTTTTTGAGACCCTCTAACCAAAACTCCCACGGCTTTCCAGCCCCATAAGCAAGGACTCTGTCATAGGGAAAAATCCAGAAGTATAAAGACTGAATATTGGGTTTGGAGGAGAAGTCAGCTGGCAATACAACATGGCCTTCTAATCTCCAAGGCTTCTTTTCACTTCTCCTCCTCCCCTCAGCTCTGACAGGACCAGAGGCAATTGGCACAAACAGAAAGACAGGAGAATTCACGCGGACATCAGGAAACACTTTTTTTTACCGTGAGGGTGACTGAGCACTGACATAGATTGCCGAGGGGAGTGGTGAAGTCTCTCTCCTTAGAGATAACAAAAAGCCACCCGGACATGGTCCTGGGAAACCAGGTCTAGGTGGTCCTGCCTGATCAGGGGCGCTTGAATCAGGTGACCTCTGGAAATCCCTTCCTGCCTCCACCATTATCTATGATTCTGTGAATCCGTAGGAAAGTTCCCTTCCCCTGAAGCCTCACACATTCTGTGTGGTAGCAGGGAGGCTCAGCGTTAGCAGCAGCCCTCTGTTACAGCCTCTAACTGGGAAAGAGTTTTATGTGATCCAGTATGAGTCACTGGACTTGCAGGTCAATGGCCAAATTCTTCTTTTTGTTACACCCATTTAGTCCTGTGGGCTTCAGAGAGTGGGAGGGTAATGGAACTGGTCCAGCTACATTTTGTTAGAGCAAAACTGCATTTTGGTCCAAGCTGTTTCAAAAACACACAATAAACAAAGCACACTTTAATATGATGTCCTGAAAAGGTCACCAAATCTTATTCCTTTGGGAAGAGAATTAATTTAAATAGGACTTAGTTGAGCAATAATACCATCCTAATGGGGATTTTGCTTTTTCTTGGACAGTATAGATTGCCATCCGTTGCTGAATCCTTCCTTGGTTGCACAACTTAGTGATACAAACACAAACTGCTGCTATTTACTGGGCAATATTTGCACTTGTAATTCCTCTGAAATGAAGTTTTATGCTAAGGGCTTCCACGGTTCACTGGCACTTAGGTTTTAAGAATTTAAATGTGAAGACTTTTTCCTTCACCTTAGCTTTGATTCAAGGATTTTATTTTCTGTTACTTGCAAGTTATCTGTGCCACACTTATTAGGCATGCTGCAGCCTCAAAGGGCTCCTTCAGATCAACTCAAAGCACCCTGAACACTTTTCCACATTTTTACGATATCTTTGGAGACTCTATTATGATTATTTTCCAGACTGAGACAGCAATATGTTCCAAATGTCCCCATCTCTCCCAAATAAATATCCCAACCAACAAAAAACATGTCTATAAATCAAATTTAATTATATGGTCTTTATGAAACTTTTCTAAGGCCAACACACATGAAGAAGGATAGCAGATGAATCTGGTCTGCAGTGGAATTTTATTCTGTTCTGCAAAGCAGCAGTGCTGTAGGAAAAAAGGTCACTCTTTTTACCGGTGATGCCTCCAATTAGCAAAAGTTAATTTTAACCAATAGGTTTATTATAATTTATTGTTTTTACATGGAACTATTCTAGGGTATGGTTGATTTTTTTGAATCATGCCTATTGATGGAGAGTACAATAAAAGATATTTGTGATTTGCAATTTTTATTTTACTAAGCAGAATATTCACACTCATTAGATTTCTGATTTCTATTATTAAAGGAAAATCCTTCAATTTTAAAGAGAGTAAAACATCCAGCTATATTTATACAGAATCCAGACAACAACTCCACACTTTGTCTCTTGAGTGTTTTATCCTCTGGCTTCTTCCTAGCTCATACACTGCATAGTCTCCTGAGTCCACCAGCCCTGATTGCTGGGATCGTGCCTGGCATTAAACATTTAACAGAGACCTTTTGTTGCTCACTGCATGCTTGTGAAAAATGGCAGATTGTTATAGCAGGAGCTGTGTTATCAAAAATCAATCAAGAGTGTGCCAAAAACTCTGACTCCTTTTTCAAAATTCTAATGTGGAATAGGCATTGTCTAGCTTGGAGAAAGAGACAACACATAAACCCCAGCCAAATAAAAACCTTAGGAAGAATGAGGAACACAGAGACGTGCAACTGGAGCCAGCAAGTGGGTCACCAAGTGTGTTCTTTTTTACTTGCTTTTGCTATAAAAAATCCTTAAAAGAAGGATCCTTTAAAGGCTGACTGCAGTGAGGACTAGGGAGGGTGAGTGCCCTATCTGCATTTAAGGAGGTGGAAGTAAAGAAGAGAAACAAATCCAAGGAATTCAGCCGAATGTGGAAAGCTATTGGAACAAATTATGAAGCATCCTGTGAGCACTTGGAAGATAATACGGTGCTCAGAAATGGCCAGCGCGGTTTCGTCAAGAGTAAAGCATGTTAATGGAATTTAGTTCCTTCTCTGGCATGGGACCTCACTGTGCAGGGTTCACATGGTCAGGCTTTGGTAGCATGGGGCTTACAGGGGAGGTTTCTTGAGAAGGTGCCAGAATCTTCCCACGTGTCCGACAGAGCCAGTGCCAGCCACCTTCAGGACAGACCCACCACTGGCCGCGCCCATCAGCAACCGTGGTAGCACCTCTGGGATAATGAATCTAAAAAGGGGGGAAAAAACTTCTGTGCAACAACAGCCAGAGGAAAGAGGAGTGAGAATATGTCAGAGGAACAGTCCTGCAGAAAGCCAGGTGGGGAAGAAGGAGGGTTGGAAGCGCTCCAGTCACTGAGCAGAGACTCCCCAGCAGCTCGGTCCTGCAGACCTCGGGGAGGCAGCGGCGCCCCTGCAGCCCAAGGGGGCCCGCGATGGAGCAGGGGGATGTGCCCTGAAGGAAGCTGCAGCCTGAGAAGAGGCCAGGCTGGAGCAGGCTTCTGGCAGGACCTGTGGCCCATGGAGAGGAGCCCACGCTGGAGCAGTCTGATCCTCAAGGACTGTAGGCTGTACAAAGGAGCCTTTCTGGGACAGTTCCTGAAGGATTGTGTCCTGTGACTGGGTCTCCACACTGGAGCTGGAGAAGAGCATAAGGAGGAAAATGTGATGAATTGACCACAACCCCCATTCCCCATCCCCCTGCACTTCTGGAGGAGGATGAGGTAGAGAATTGAGCCTGGGAAGAAAGGAGGGTGGAGGGAAAGTGTTTTTAGTTTTTTCTTTTGTTTCTCACTGTTACTAATTGACAATAAACTAAGTTAATCTTCCCCAAGAGAGATCTGTTTTACCCGTGGCAGTAATTGGTGAGTGATCTCCCTGTTCTTATCCCAACCCACAAGCTTTTCATCTCATTTTCTCTCCTGTCCTGCTAAGAAGGAGGAGTGAAAGAGCAGCTTGATGGGCACTTGGTGGCCAGCCAAGGTCAATTCACCACACTCACTGAGCTGATGACTGGGAAGCATCTCATGTAATTCACTGAATTTGTAATGGAGCTTTGGGATATGTTGTGTACAAAAAATGACTATAAAGTAACCACAAAATTCAGTGGTTTGACTCAGAGCAGGGTGCAATAATTGCTAGCCAACAAAGATTGCACATAAAATAGCCCCTCTCCGTTGGTGATTTATATCACTGTTAAATAGAAATGCAATTTATATGAGCAACTGGCACCAATATGTGCAAGTATGTTCAACACTCAAATTGATCTCATTAAGCAGAAGAAATGGCCTTAATTAATGAAATTATTAAAAACAGAGAAATGAGAAATCATAGAAAAATTAGGAAAAGGAGAGAAGCTCTCAAGGCAGCAATAGCACAGAATAGGGTCTAAAAACCCAATATGAAAAAGAATGAAACTTGGTAAACTAAGCAAACATCACCCTGGGACATATTAGCAGAACTACTGTAAGTCAAACATAGGAGGTAAACTTTGCCCTTCATTTATCCCCTTTGAGTAACAAATCCAGAGGACCCTTCAGCACCTCTGACTTCCAGATTTCAGTGTCAGCTTCGGGTACTGCAAGTTAAAAAGAATGTAAAGAAAACAGCAACGTTTGAGTGAAGAGCTATGATCCTGGCAAGACCTTTAGGCAACAAGACTTATGACGAAATGCTTTAAAAATAAAGTTTGTTGTGCTTTCAGTACTAAAAGGGGAAAAGAACCAGTAGAAACACCACAGAAACACACAGAGAAGGAAAGCCTGAAAACTTCTGGCCTTCCTGTACTTGGAAATGTTATCAAGACTGTTACATATTAGAAGGAAAACGTGTTCTCCAAGTGTCCTCAGCCTATGATAAGAAAAAACTAACAGGAAGCTAAAACAAAAAATAATTTCTTAAAATAATATATCTCAGAAGAACCTGAAGTCTATTTCTGGAGGATTTAAGAAGAGTTTACAAAAGTGTTGATAAGCGATGGCTACGTTTACTTGACCCTTTTTCCAAAGAAGCACAGAATCCCATTCTGAGCCCTCTTCATCTCTAGTTTTCTATAATTTGATATGAAAATACAAGTTCTGTTCTTTCCACTAGAAGCTGCTTGGCAACATTCTCACTTTAAGGGGAAAAAAAAGAAATATTTGGAACTGCTGTGAATTTCTTTCCAACTCTGGTTTCCTGTCAATAGACTAAAGCCTTGATTTTTACTCAAAGCCTTGAGGCTAGTAGCCTGTTTCTTCAAATGTTTACAGTAAGTCAGTACTTCCAGTAGTGTTTCCATCTAGTACCTTTTTTTATGCAGAACTGCAGTGCTTTTGATATTTTTTTTTTCTGAAGTCTTGTGCTGTTTAAATGGTTACAAATATGAGAAATCACCTGAGCTTCCCTAATCCTCTTTCTATAGGAAGCTGGATGAAAACCCTTCAGTCCTCTGCGGGGACACATCCCATTTTCCAGGATGTCTGAGCCTCCCACCTCCACATGTTCTTGTGATGTTTATGCTGTTTTCCTTCTTGAAATATTTACACCATTAGTAAATTGAGCACAATGCAATAATCAAATATTTGCACAGTGAGAAGGTTGAGCACAAAGCTGTAAACAGGAAAAATCAGCTTCCAGAGGTACTTGGTTGTTGTCTGCTTTGTACAGTGATATGTGCCCATCTTGCCCGAAGCCCTTGTCATCTGGGCTACTCACTTCCTCAGTGGAGCTTCCTAGACTTAAAACCATCTTAAATGCAGCTCAACTTTCTAAAAACCAGCAGCTATGCCATGTCTTTATCCTTTAAGTGAGAAACAGTCTAAAGAAGGTGAAATTGACTTTTACATCAGCTACCAGATCCTCCCACCCCTTTTCATTCATACTTCCTGCTACTACATCCCTCCCTCTTATGGCCAGGAAAACAGGAATCTGTCCCCGTTCAACATTTTTTAAAAGGATTGAATAAAGAACATGCTACAATGCCCAGGTTTTCCTCTTAACTGAAAACACCTCAAATCTTTGGTGAATCATTCAGACTAGGATAGATATACCCTTCCTTGTCCACTTATATAAACAAACTTCCTCTATTAAGGAACTGATATAAGTCTTTAAACAGAAACACACATCAATGGCAACAATGAATCATTATTGTTATTTAACTTCAGGAAGGACTGCGGGTGTCATAACATAAGTGAATGTTTATGAGAAAGAGGTGTTTTAAAATAGTGGTTATTCCTAACCATAAATATTTACCAGATCTGCAGACTCAGGATCACACTCCGTGCCCTGGCTCAGCCTTTCTGCAGTACCAGGGAACATAACTGAGGCCCCTTCAGATTATTCCAGGGAGGTTTGATACTTTGCCAGGAAAACTCTAGAGTACATAGCATAACTGCTGGATGTTGGCAATGGGCACACAGATGATGTGGCTCTAAAAATGTCTAGTTCAGTACACTGCAGCTGCTGGGGGAAAAAAGGACATTTCCCCTTTGGGTGAAGAAAGTTCTGCTTTGACAAGCTTCTAAGAAGAGGCACTGGCAGCTGCAGAACGCAGGGCACTTTTGGTACCAGCAGTTATCATGAGACACATTGTTTGGGCTTTTTTTCTTCCTTGGGCTTTTAGAGTGCTGCTAGTGCTGTGTCATCATCCAGGCAGAGAGTCCAAGTTACCCTGCAGCACTGACAGTGGCTGGTCCCCAGCAGCCTGACACTTCTTTGAAGGCACTTGGATATAGATGGGGATCCATTTTCTGCAGCACTTTGCCTAGACCAGAAATTCTGATAACCTACTCTTGCAAATTTGCATGAAGGAGGGTCCAAAGCAAGGATGTGGATTCTCTCATCTAGAAAAAGCCCCAAAGGACTTTACTATGAGGCTGCTTTCCAGGAGACAGGGTTACAAATTTTGTACTTTGGGAGTAAAATCCACCAGGTTCCTCCATCACCTGAGTGTTTATCACTCAATCTGGACATTACGTGAGCTCTTGCCTGAGGCTGTGGAGAGGTGGTAGATCAGAACCGGGTGGCCTCCTGCAGGCATCCCAGGGAGTCCTTGGGATCCTTCCTAGGAATGGATGTGGTCTGGCTTTCATGTCTGCATCTGGGGCTTTCAGCATGGCCAAGACTGGGATTAAGGTAAAACCTGATGAAAGGCCAATCAATAATGGGTCTCAGGCAGCTCAGGCCTATGTTCAGCTTTTTTCTTGAGTTTCTAATTGTGACAGACAGAAAGGACCTAGAAAAACTCCTTTCGCCATTGAGAATAAACTGTTGTAAAGCAGCTTCACAGCTGCCCAGGCCAGTGGGGCAGGAGCTCTCCCTTTTCCCAGCCTGCATTAAATGCCACAAATTTGGCTCCTGTGGGCTTTTCTGTCTTGAAACTAATGACAATGATAACCAAGCAGGAAGAATCAGGTATGGCATGTCTGGTTTTGTAGGCAAAGAATCTAGTTAGAGGTTTTTGATTTTGTCCATGCTACTATATAGGATTTTTAAAAACATATTCCTCATTTTAGTGTAATTCCCAGTTTAAAATGCTGCTGCAGACATCAGCAGTACTTTCACAATGCATTAACTAGTTGTGGTCAAGGCTTCCTTTCCAAGTTAAGAATTTTTTTTCAGGATTTATTTAAGTTTCTAACAAGATGGCTTTGGAGTTCTGTCCAAATATAGCTTGAGATATCATGTTTCAAAATTGACAATAAAAACTGAAGATATTTTTGTCCTCTTTTAACCTCTGATAATTTTTAAAGAGCTTCTTCTGAGATAAAAATAACCTATGACATGTGGAACAAACAAAGGCATAAATGCATTCCATCAGGGAAAGCACGCTAACAGGAAATCTTGCATTCAGTAACAAATATTCTTCATGTCATCCCTTATCAGTTTGCTCAGAGTCTTTCAGAGCTGAAGGGGCACAAACTGTGGTACAGGCAGTCTTTTCTGATACAGGGCTTCTCAGCATAAAATGTTTTGTTTCAGTATGTTGACATAACTCTCCCAGGGTGACGTTGGCATTAATCATCCTGCTCAGATCTCTGGTCTCGTGGCTCCCATGTGTCCGAGCTCCATGATACGTGGTGCTGTTTGCTGGGGGAGAGATTCTCCCTTTTTGCAGGGCTGCCCAGTACCACAGACCACATGTGGGTGGGTTACAACACTCAGGCCTGTACACAAAGTGTACCTACGTGCACTGAGAATCTGCTCATCCCACAACACTCATATTTGTACCAGCTCCAATACTTGTAATTACCAATAACCTTGAAGTATTCAAGACTTATACTCTGGCGTTGGTCCCCTAGCAGAAGAAGATAGGGAATTTCCTCACCATTTCAATAATAAGAATTTTTGCCACAAAATGCCTCTCAAGACTAATTTTTAGTAAAATAACCTTAACTTAGTAAATTAATCTTAACTTACTAAATTAACCTTAATTTCATAAATTTAGCCTTAACTTAGTAAACTAACCTTAACCTAACCGTAGCTCTACCCAGCAATGTAATCCCAAAGCTAATGAATAATAATTAGCCACATTCGTAAAGCTTTGCTACACACTATTAAACACCTGTGGCCTTGCACCCATGCATGTTGTGCCTCAGTGCTGGGTGATGAAAAGCTGAATTAAATCCTCAGGCGTGCTGGCAGACACTTACAGAGTTCAACGAGGTAACAGGGATGAACACAGAGTTCCTGAAAAGCTGCTTTTTCCACTTGACACCACTGCTGATCAGTCCAGAGCCGTGAGGACACAGGGAGCAGCAGCAGCAGCCTGTGCACGTGCATCTCACTACAAACTGGGGAGCTCCTGCCCCCCGGGCTGTGATCACTGCTGGGCATCACCAGCGGTGAAATGGGATGTGTAGTAAAGATAAATGATGTGTCTGAGTCCTGCACCTTCTACCAGGGCCATTGAGGATAGAAACTAGGAGGATTGTGCTTCCTAGAAAATAAGCACAACTAGCCCTTTAAGGTGCATTTCTTCCTGCTGCTGTTAACACTGGTTTGGTTGTTCCTTCTTACTCTGCTTGGCCTGTGCTTTTTGTGAGGCAGGCCTTAGGATTCTTCTATCTTCATTTGATACCCTCCAGCACGGCCCTGAAAGTCTTCTGTTCTGACGTTCTTGTCCTCAGCATTTTCACCGGAATTCCTTCCTGCTCCAGCTGGGGCTCCCCAGTCTGGTGCCTCCGAAACAAGTTTTAGTCACCAGGGAGATCTTCTCTTTCCGGTGACAACTGGAGCTGGAAAAAGGCAGTGCAGCCACCTCCTAACAATAACTTTAACCAGTGTTTTCCAATATAAACCCCACCCTTAGCTGTAGCTTTGCCAATGTTGACCACCTATTTGTTAAAAAAAGAAATACAATCCTTACAGGTTTTACGTGATGTTGACCTGCTCACATCAAACCTCAGGTGTTTGCTCTATTAGATACTGAGCATTAAGATGTGGGTCAGTAATGATCATGTTCTTCCAAAATTGCCTTTTATTTTTAATTATGAAAATTATTTTCTGAATTTTTTTGTTAGGGTTTAGTTTGTTCAGTCTGACAATGACAATAAATATTAGGCACTAGTCTCCTATAGGCAAAATCCTGAAATGTACCACACCCCGAACTAAACTTAGATAATTTTTCTCTCTTACTGTCAAAATTCTATTTGTTCTTGCAACACATATCTTTGATCCTTTTGCAGAAAAGCACTAAGTCAACCTGCTCTTTGGAATATGGGGTAACTACACTTACTGCTAATTGAAATACTGGAGTAACAGAGATCTTATGTCTCTTTAATTTCTGCCTTAGGTTTTTAAAACTCTAGGCTTGCATCCCATACCCAGAGGACATGCTGCACAGTAGAATTTCAGTCCATCAACCAGTTATTTTGGCAAGTAGGTGAAGCCTCCAGAGTTCACCTTTTTAAGCACCACTGGCGCCCTTCACTGTTCACTCCCTTTTATAGTGGTGATCCCAACATTGCTCTGATCTACCCTGTGCCCTCCTCTGTTGGCTTTTCTTTGGGCTTGCTCCTTCCACTGAGCAGAACTTATTTTGGTTTCCTTAGCTTTATGTTACTATCTTAAGCATCAGTCTAATCTCAGCCTCCCAAGCCATAATTTGTAGCTGTTGCCCCATTATATTCTCTGCTACTACCAAAAAGGGTTTGGCTCCATCATCCCTCTGGGTCCTACACAGATGTAGGATGCTATTAGACCATTCCTGTGTCTCCTCTTGCCAGGACTAAACAAGCCCAGCTCCCTCACCTTCTCCTTGAATGTCATCTGCCCTACACCCATAACTATCTTTGCAGCTCTTTGCTCAGGTTTTTAAGGTTCTTGACATCCTGGTACGTCCAAAACTGGTCCCACAAGGGATGAGTAAAGGAGATCCTCATTTCCCTGGATCTGCTGCATGCTTCTCCTGATGTAACTCCAGGAGCTATTATTTGCATTACCTGTAATGAGAGCAGACTATTGCCTTCTTGCCCGTTTCAGCATTGATCACAAGCCCCAGATTCCCTTTCATAAAGTCCTAGCCATTCAATTCCCAGCCTGTGCTGGTGTGTGGGGTTATTCCCCCCTAAGGACAGAACCTGGTACTTCTCTCTGCTGAATTTCAGGAAGTTCTTTTTGGTACAATTTTCATGTTCTCAAAATCCTTATGCATTAAAGCTTTGTCACTTGGTATATCCATCACTTTCCATTGCTGAGCATCAGCTGGAATTTGCTGCAGAGTGCACGTCCTCTGTCCCATCATCCAAATCATTGATGAAGACACTGAACAACACAGGACCTCTGTGGCACTCCACTTGTAACTGGCCATCACCTGGATGTTAAGCCATTGATTAAGACACACTTTAGCCCTGGCAGCATTTTTTCAAGCACACTCATGCATCCCATACTTTCTCAACTTGAAAATAAGAATGATGTGGGTGATGGTGTCAAAAATTTTACCAGAGAATATATTTATTATATTCACCACTGTCTCTTTATTCACATAGCCAGTCTTTCTACCAGAAGCCCTTTTGCAAGGACAAGTGCCAGGATCCTCCACGAAAAGACATGATGATTTGCAGATGGTAGACATCCACCTGGCAATCACTCACCTTTGATAGTTTAACTAGATGGATGGTTCCTACAGCAGAGCCTCTCTCTTTTCTGCCTTAGGCTAAGGAAAGCTTTCTTGGAGGTATGATTTGGATTGCAAATTCTCTATTCTGTGGTATCTTGAGAAATCCTTCATTTTACTTTTGCATTTTCTTTCTGATAAAAATGCAGCAGTTTATGTTTTATTAACGGAGTGTCTGTATTCTGTTAAAACCTTATCAGTGTTGCTCTTAACTGAAAGCTGTTTAACATATCAAAAATGTCAGTTGCTCTGAGAAATAAGACTACCGTCTTCCTTTGGGCACCCAATTTCAGGCAGGTAGAAGTTGAAATGCTGCTGAAATTTCCCAATGTTTTCCACCCATCCAGAGGTTGTCAGTGCAGGTGGTACTTCACCTGCTGCAATTCTTCATTAGCGAGAAGATTTTGAAGAGCACTGAGGGCTTGAGATGTTTGTAAGGGCTGTCCTCAGCTCAGTGTTTGACTCCAAGTGGATCCATGTGATAATAAAACCTACAGAGAAGCTTGCTCAGTTCCTCTGGATGTAGGTAGGCTAAAAAGGGACAGGGTGTAAGCTTGACACCCAGACTCTGCCTGCCCACACTGAGTTTCTGTTTTTCTCACTGGCTCTGGCCTGCCCTCCTCCCAGGAGCTGTCACCAGGCAGTAGGGAGATGACCACACTCCAGCCCACACAGTCCCCCAAGGCTGTCCCATCCTCCTGCACAGCCCCAGGCATGCCCTGGGGAATGCAACACACCCCATCAGCCTCAGGCCATAAAAACATTGCTCTTCTGGGTTGCAACACTGCCCTTAGATTATTCCAGAGTCTTTGAACTCAAAAACACAGTACAAAAATAAAGATAAATCTTAGCACCAAAGGGACACCACCTGCAGCACAGAAGGGAGCCAGGGCCAAGTGCCATACAACATGTGGGGTCAGTCTGACACAGAGGGCTTGTCCGAAGACATGGGGCCTGAGTCAGGCCATGCCACTCGTCAGGGCCAGAACTGGCATCTGGCCGTTTTATATTTAGCAGAATGGACACAGCATCTGTTTGAGATGCAGTTTGTACGGGCCAAAATGTAGCACCAAAGTGGGATTTTTTTGTGACTCATTTGCTTTGCTAATCTGAAACAGATTTACCATGTCTTGTTTAATAAGGAACAGCCTCTAAAGCTATTACATGAATGAATTGCTGGTTTAGAGCTGGCTGTTTGATTCTGAGCAACTGTTTTGAAATGGCTGGCAAAAAGAGCATGTCCACTTTTGCAGAAAGAGCTGCAATCAGCTTACCTATTGCTCTCTTCTCCCATCCCTACTCCCTCCATCACTTTGTCTTAAGGCTACACACCCAGTCTTTGTCAAAAGGAGCCTAAAGTGATCCCTTAAACAGATGGCAATCAAAAACTGTTGCTTGTGTTCTTTCTGTCACCTTCTTCCTTAAAACTTTTTAAAGAAGTGATTAAACCTTTGTGCCCTGTGCCTGGACACAAGACAGGGAAGAAACCTGACGTGTCTGTTTCACAGGTGTTTATGGTTTATGCCCAAGTGTCCCAGACCATGAACGTGGTCCCAGTCCTGTCGGCACGTTCAGCTCTGAGTACACAGTGCCAACCTGCAACTTTACTTTGTGCTTCTTTAACTCTGGGTTCAAAGCTGTAAGACCAGCATTTATAACCAAAAACTTCAGAGAAATAGCTGTAGCCATCTAACCAAACACAAGTGATACATGTCATTTAGGGTCTTGAAGGACCAGACTCTTTTTTAGTTAATTGCTTGTCTCTGTTACTGCTCCGTAAATGTGTTGCTCAGGGCAAAAGGACACACACTTTTAAGTGGATTTTCAAGCAGAGGGAACATGACATTACTATGTGAGGAAGATTAGACAAAAATCAGGCCTTTTACCAGCTCTTCCTTATCAGACATCAGCGAGGACAGTTCTGACTTGCTCTTGCTTAGCTGCTCCTCAAACTGATAGGCACCCTTCAGCCTGTTCTGCTTGATTTTGAGCTATCTCAGCCTTGGTGGGTTCAAAAGTTCAGCTGAGATGTGAGTTGGATGTTCCTTCAGCCAGGCTGTGAAAAATGGAATGGGAAGGATTCTGGTACACACAGATGAACTCGTGGCTACGTGTTTGTGTGTGCAGCAACGCCCCAGCCAGACTGAGTGGGAGGAAGGGGTTAGGGAGGAGACAAGTACTTTCCAGATTTCTAGTCAGTAGAGGAACTTCTTTAAAAATATAACAACTAAAGATGGAGGCTTAGGGAAGAGAATGGATCAGCTGTACTTCAGTTTTGGAGCAAATATGCTCAAACAAATAATGACCACAGAGAATCAAAAAGATGCCAAATTGCATTTGGTGCCTTTGCCCTGGTCAGTACAGGAGTTGCAAGCATCTCAGCTGATGTGACCTGCAGCAAAGTGTTTGAAATCAGGAGATTTCCTGGTGGCTTCCAAGTCCTGTGATCTCCTGTTTCAAATAGCCTAATTTATCAGAGCACAGATTCATACAGAACGGCTCCTTGGTCACACCTTCCTGCTAAAGAACAAGTTGCTGCAAGGTCTGTTTTGCATAAGTGACTTAAAGTCCCCTTCAAGTTGCTTGTGCAGCCCCCGAGTGAGTTCTGTTTGAACATCCCTAACACCCCAGAGTGCCTCCAGTGTGGATGTGAGCAGGGTACGTAATGCTCAAGTACAGAGAATCCCTGCTTTCTAGTATGTGAAAGCAGCTTTTAAGGAAAGACATTTACAACTTACAGGCACTTCTTTAAACCTGCTGTTGAATTTGCAGCAGAGGACAGCAGTTGCAGTGGATGGCTTGTCAGATTCTCCCCACTTAGTGAATCACAGAACCACAGAATCACAGGATATGCGGAGTTGGAAGGGACCCACAAGGATCATTGAGTGAATGGGGATGGAGAGTCCTGGCACCTCCAGGTTTCGGCCAGGCAGACTGAGGGAGGATTACAGATGCAAGAAGTTGTAGATGACCAACTGTGAGCATCAGCTGGGCTATGTTAAAATCTCTACTCACCCAGTGCTTCAGAAATTTAATTAGTGGTCTGTGTAGATTGTCTTCTTGTGGGACATTTTGGAAAGAAAAGTTCAAGAGGAAGAAATGTCAAAAGGTACTTGTTAATACTGGAGGAAGTACTTTCTAAGTGTTTTTCTTTAGTCAGAGCAAACCCTTTCTGATAAACACAAAGTTTCTTGTTGGGGATGGGATGGAGAAGGCCACCCACCTCTGAGAGAGTTCATTAAATTTTCCCCCCATATTTACAGCTTTTCAACATTTCATTTCTCCCACCTCTGACTGGTGTGCAGGGCTATGGTACTGCCTTTAGTTTACAGTTAAAACACTCCTCTGTACCTCCTTGCCTGCCATAGCTGACCACAAAAAGAATCAACATGAAAAAAAAAAAAATCTCATATCAGTTTGGTAAAGCCACATCTGTAAGGAACTTGTGTTTATCTGTATGTTTAGTGTAGATCACTACAGGAACAAGCTCTATACAATTGTCCATACAGGTGTGTACATGTGTGTTTGACAGGTGGAGAGGTCTGAAGAGTACCATACTCCTCCAGCAGGAAAAAACACATGCAAAAGGCTCAGGTACCCATAAAACCAATTCTCCAATCTCCCAGCAGCCCCAAAGAGCTTTCAGTGCTTAGACCACTGGACAAACTAGAGGGCAGGTGAGTAGCTGGTCACCATACACATTCATCAGCAAGGACAGGGATCTTCCTGGGCCACAGCGCATGGTGCTGTTCAAACTTCTGCACAGTGGCAAGCAGGTGACAAAGAAGGACACACAAAGAACCCACCTGAGCAGACAAACTCAGACTACATCTGTGAGTTACACTTTGATTGTGGTGAATTCACCTGAACCTCACAGAATCACAGAATCACAGACTGGGTAAGGTTGGAAGGGACCACAGTGAGTTATCTTGTCCGAGCTCCCTGCTCAAGCAGGGTTATCCCAGAGCACATGGAACATGATTGTGTCCTAAAGGTTCATTAATATCTCCAGTGAGCGAGACTCTACACCATCTCTGGACAATCTGTTCCAGTGCACAGTCACTGCACAGTTGAGAAGTTCTTCCTCATGCTCAGGTGGAGCTTCCTGGGCATCAGTTTCTGCCCAGCGCCTCTTGCCCTGTTGCTCAGCACCACCGGGCAGAGCCGGGTCCACCCTCTGACACCTCCCTGCAGACACTGCCAGACATGGATGAGGGCCCCTCTCAGTCATCTCTGCTTGAGGCTGAACAGGCCCCGCTCCCTCAGCCTTTCCTCATAAGAGAGATGCTCCAGTACCTTCATCATCTTTGTTGCCCTCCACTGGTCCCACTCCAGGAGCTCCATCCATGTCTGCCTTGTACTGAGGATCCCAGAACTGGGCACAGCACTCCAGGTGAGGCCTCACAGGGCTGAGATGAGGGGCAGGATCACCTCCCTGACCTCCTGCCAGTGCTCCTCCTAACGCACACCAGGACACCACTGGCCTTCTTGGTCCCAAGGGCACTGCTGGCTCAGGGACAGCTTGTGGTCCCACCAGGACCCCCAGGTNACCAAGACCCCCAGGTCCTTCTCTACAGAGCTGCTTTCCAGCAGGCCAGCCCCAAACCTGTACTGATACCTGGGGTTGTTCCTCCCTAGGTGCAGGACCCTCCATTTGTCTCCTTAGTCTGGAACACAGATACCACTGAGACCTCTGAAGCCCCAGCTGGGCTTCCACCAAATCAGGATGTGTGTGAAACCACTGCCACCCTGGGAAAAGGAGTTATTCTAGATCCTAACTGAAACCTCAGTTGGGATTTCTTTTCTTTTGTCTTATCCTGGGCAAGTTTCAGTGAATCCCTGCTGGCTTAACCTTTGCACAATAGATAGTTTCAAAAATGAAGGCTCTCTTTGTCAGTTCTTGGTGTGAGAGACAGGTTTTCATCTAGATATTGCAGTTGGAGCCTTTTCTGTTTGGAGGAGGAGTGGAAGTATGCAGCAAGTCCCAATTCCCCTTCCAACTGTAGCACAGATATAGAGCTATCTCTCTGCCTTCACAATGACATCTGTGAGCTGCAGAGCCAAATTCTTCCTTTTTCCTGTTTGGCTTGAGCTTTCATTATTTTTACAAAATGTGTTAACTCCTTCAGGAGAAACTGCAAGCCAAGCATTGTGCAAGGGATGTATAATAACCTTGTAGGCTGTGGTTGAGACTTTTTCCTGGTAATCAGTAGAGCTGTGCTCAAACACAGCTGAGTGTGGTATCTGACACCTTGTCCTTAGCTGCCTGCATCCTCTGTGGGTTACGGATTGTGAGGCAGCACCAGAGAAAACTCTCAGTGACCATAGGTATTCATCTCAGAGAGAACTCGCAGTCAAAAACCTTATGTGGAAATAAACATAAAATCTATTTTAGACCTTGTCTCTCTTGGCTTTTTCTCTTGGCTGTCTTTAATATCTACCAGTCACCATGTTGACTTCTCATAAACCCAGTTCTTAGGCACTTATTTGTCCATGTGCATTGGACCAAAAGCCTGAGTGACAGATGCAGGGCTGGGCAGCTGCGTCACTCGGCAGCCGAGTCCTGCTGGGAATGTCACTCACAGATTCCACCCCAACCAACAGAGCTTCCTACAAAAATGTTCCCCTTGGTAAAACGCTCCATGAAAACCTCCTGAAGGGACAAACCTATTCAAAGCAAAACAGATCAACACCCCACAACCCCTTTCATTCATTAAATGAACTTACAGATAAACCCAGTCTTCTGAAATATATTTTTAAAAATCCACTTCCTTTGCAAATGGCAGGAAGTTCCTAATGCAAGACCAAATAAATGACTCACCCCCCATCTATGCTTTTGCCGAAGCAGATAAACCTGCCAAAAGCAGTTTCCAAACTGGAAATAAGTACTTAAGTGGGGATATGAATAATACCAGGCAAATCTCTGACAAAGGCATGTGAATCTTCAGTCTGTGGTGTTATTTATTTATATTTTTAATTGAGGTCAATGCTCTTGGTTCAAAGCTTGCATTGAATAATTTTTGGAAGGACAACCAATCTGCTACATGTCAGCATCATCAAGGGATCCAAAGGCAAAAACAAAAGGCTGTAGTAGAATAAAATTCCCAGTGGACGGGGTGTGATAGTTGATGGGTCACACAGGGAATTCTTTTAACATGAACCAGCAAACATCAAGTATATTTTTCATAAAACATGTAGCTTAATCCAAAATTATCCCTCCTGTATTGTTAGCGAGAACAAGGGAACACCCAGTTTCTTTTGCAGTGACTAATAATATTACCACTGCTTAAATGTAAACAGTGTGCAGAGATCTTTCTAAACAAAAGCATAATATTTTTTGCAAAATATAATGCTGTGCTTCTACTTTATTGAACTCTTTTTCCTTCTTTGCTGCTGCAAAAAAATTTTTCTGAGTTAATGCTGACATGGCAAGAAATATAATGTCAAGGGAAAGAGGAATAGTTCCATAATTAAAATGTGTTGCCATAGCTTTGAAACGGATGGAATTGATACCTTTTGGTGGACTTTGGATCAGGTCTCTAGTCTGGTGGTTCTTCATTTGCACTATGCTCTTTTCCCTGGAGCCTTGTTAGCATTGATTAGTTAATGGCTTAAAAGTGCTATTTAAATGCTGAAATATTGTTACTGCCAGACACTGGAACACATAGGCAGGTTTCTGCTCAGCACAAATGATTAGTCTTTCACTAGCATGGAATTATGGCCTTTCACACTTTGTGCAAATATGTCTTTGGGTGTGTGGATACCTACAACAACCCAGTTTAGTAAAATAAAATAAAACCGTAAATCAAGGACTTGTTTACTTTACTCTTAAAGAACTTCAAGACCTATGCTGTGATCTCAAGTGAAAGCCACCACCAGCACTGGAGAGGTTTCAGGCTCATTTGCACAGCTCGTTGGCTGGTACAGGAATGGAGATGTGTGTCAGGGCAGCCACCCCTCTGGAGATGCCCTTCTAGAAGGGACAAGTGCCTGCCAGCTGCATAGAGCTGGTTTACTAAATGAAATAATATTTACAGTAGAAGTACCCATTAGGATTTCAGGGGGCCCACACGGGTGGCAGCTTGTGTTTTCTCCCAAGCACAGCAGTTCCTAAAGCACACACGTCTGTACACGTACAGCTCCTGGTACAGGAGCCACTCGGCTGCTGCGGGAATGTGGTGAGAGCAGTCCTGCAGCCCAGCACGGCCTGAAAACCCACGGAGTGAGTTGTTGCACTGTCAGCAGTGACACTGGCAAATTAAGCCTGGAAATTCCTGTTTTCCCAACCTGTCTTCTGAGCAGATGTTTTCAAGCAGAGGGGAGTGTTGTTCCCCAAGCTTTCAGCCGTGCTCCTTTCTGGCACATGTCAGAGTTTGGCTCTCTGAGTAAAAACCTTATCAATTACATCTTCACATAGAAGATAGCTTCACATAAAATAGCTCCTAACTTGGATTTTTAGAATTACTTAATTTTATTTTGCAATCCACTAGTCACTCTCAAAAGACACTGTAAATGACCATGTTATTCTCAGTCATAACTAGCAAAATAGCTGGGAAGAGTACATGAACTAGTGAAGGCTCTGTTTGGATGCACAGATTGCCAGACTTCTGATTAACTACTCCTTGGGGCTTCTACCTGCTGGTCTTCAACATTTTTGAGGGTCCAACACCATATGTGATCTTAATAACAAATAAACAGCAAAAGTCAAATCAAAAGAAAATACTTCATTTCAGTTCTCCAGTCCATTCCAGACTCAGTACTTGATTTTTTTTACTGCAACAGTCTGCATCTAGTGCACAGAGAACAGTTAATTTCATCTGAATCTCTGGAGATTTCAGCCGCTTCCCCAAAAAGCAGCCAAGCACAGAAGACTGAAAAACTGCTGGAGGATGGGCCAAATCATACAATTCAGACACTAACCCAGATCTGTGTTCTGAAGGACTGAATGTTTCAGAGCTAAAATATTGTTTCATCGTCAGATGAAGGAAGGATTAATCTGTTAGAAAGTTAGTCAAGCCATGTTCTCGTTCTAGCATTTGCACTTGTTCCATAACTTTGGTACACTGAGCTAGACAGATCTTCCATAACAAACACAGCATGCCAGCGACCTGATGACATAATTTTGAAGATATGACTTCAAAATAGGCTCAGTTGCAAATTAAATTATTTGTGATGGTTTCATTGGTTTCCTGGCATCACAGTTTAAAATGATTATGAAAAAGATTAGGCCCTTTATCATTCAAAAAACAAAGAAGGAACACACAGAACAGTGCTGTCTTAGGATGAGAAATGCTTCTCTTGCGTTGTTCAGAAATACTTTTCATCCTTGCAGACATTAACTAATCCAAGGGAAGAAAACAAGATAAGAAATTTCCTTTATTCTACACTTGGTAATTCTTCAGAGTTATTGCTGCACAACATGATCTCCCATCATTTTGTGGTGAAAAAGGAACCAGACTTCCAGGGTTCTTTTTCCAAAGGTAGCAGTTTCTGACTCAGGTGCAGAAGCTGATTTAGGAGGAGAGAAGCTTATATGCATTTGAACAGCAGCAAGCTTTTGTAGAGTCAACTTAATAAGCTTTTTAGATAGCTGAGAAAACAGAGGCTGAGAGTTTAAGAGAGTTTCAGAGTTTGAGGAATTTCTGATTTCCTCTTCAGGCCACTGCACAAGGGGGAATGACAACATGCTGTGGATTTCATCAGTTTCGGTCACAGCAACCTGCCATAAAAGTGAGGTTGCTAAGTGAAATCACACACTTGGGGGAAGTGTGCTTTACAGAAAAGTCACAGAAAAAGCAGCTCAGGCCGTGGCAGTTTAACCCGCCTCTTGGCAGATGGCTACACACAGAACTGTGTATACAGAGATACTCTTTGCTCAGCAGGCGAGGGCCTCTTTTTGGAATAAACGATTTGCTGTGCTTCTTGCCAAAGAGTTGTTCATTGGGACACTCACCCAGCACTTGCAGCACCCGCTGCACCCTCTGAACTTCAACGGAAATGGCCAAAGGCGTTATTTTCCTCCTGCAATCACAGTTCCTTCCTAGTGGTCATTTTAATGTATGGGCATAAGATTTAGCAACTCAGGATCTGCTAAACAGACTTCATATCTATAGAGAAGTATGTAGGTCCGCAGGACTTTGACCACCTGTGCCAGGACCCCGCTGTCGCCGTCCTCGGCGCAGCCAAGGCTGCTGCTCTCTCGGTGCTTGGGCAAGCCCTTGCACGCACTCCTTTCTGCTCGCGAAACTGTGTGAAGCCCCGGATAACCGGCTCCGGGAAGCAGGCGGGTCTCCGCTGCTCTCCAGCCTGCCCGGGAATGGGATGTCAGCGCTGAACCTCCTCTGGCTGCGCTCCGCGGACAGGGAGGAGGGGAGACCCGGGCATGCGGGTGGGCGTCGGGGTTCCCCGCCGGTATCCAGGGGCCCTGTGCAGGCCGGGCACACGGGTGGAGGCCGGGCACACGGGTGCAGCCGCCGCAAACGCCCGCGGCCGGCGGGCCGAGCGGGCGGCCGGGCGGGCGGAGTCCGGGTCGGGCGGTGGCGGCGGCGGCACCGCCCGGCGGGCGGGGCAGGGGCTATAAATCCCCCGCGGCCGCGGGCGGCGGTCGGAGTGTGGGGCGGGAGCGGCGGTGCAGGGACAGCGGGAGCACAGCAGGTAAGCGAGCACCGTCCGTCCGTCTTTGTGTGCCTCTATCTATCTATCCGTCCATTCATCTACCCATCCCCGCGGACCTCGCAGTCCCCTCGAGCGCGCATCCTTGCTTCGGCGTCCTCCCTTTTCCTATAACTAAACCCCTTGCCCCCTCCTCCGAGCAGGTCTTTGGCGGCTGCCGGGGGAATGGGCGGCTCTCAGCGCTGTGGTGGCTTGGAGGGGTCAGCGGACGGCGCGCTCCGAGCCGGACCCCGGCCCTTTCCGGGAGTGGGGGCGGCTGCGGGATGCTGCTGCCAAGGTCCAGGCTCCCGGCTAGCAGAGGGCTGGGCTGGGCTGGAAAACAGCTGTGAAGCCAAGGCACATACTTTCTCTACGGAAGTTGACCACTGGTGATTGCTTGCGTTTCTCTTCTCTTGCAACTCTGTGCTGGGTTTGGAGCACAGCGCAGCCTTCACTGGTGTCCAGTCAGTTGTTTCAGTGGGGTTGTTGTCATCCTATGCGACGATGGGCACAGTTTGCCACCCGTGCTTCCAGGCACTGCTCAGCTCAGAGCACTGGAGGGTAGTGTTTGCAGGGGAGGCACAGCCACGCGCTGGGTTTGATGAAATAAGAGATTTCACTTCTGCTAGGGAGGAGGTTTTGGTTAATGCTTTTCATCATGTTACAGTTTTCCTGTGAAACGTTTGCAAGCTGGCATTGCTCACTCTATAACCCACTGTTTTATAAAGACCACAGAGCCTGATTTAGCACCCCATTCCCAGAACAGAACTTTGGATAGAAGTATTTACCACCTATGTTATTTTCATGATTTTTTTTTTCTCCTGTTTAAATAGGAACTGTATTTTGAACCTAAAAAATGCAGTTGTAATGACATGGAAGAGGTCAAAGACAACCTGAAGCTTTCTGTCCAGGTTCCCTGCATGGTGTTTTGACTGTTTTGATTTCCTCTGGCTTTTTGTCAACTTTTGTGTGTGTGTGTCCAAATGTGTCAAAGATACACAGCTGCTGAAAAACTCACTGTTGAGGGCAAGCAATGGAAATAACCTGTAAAGAGGAGCTATCAAGTGCTTCAGGCAAACATCTGAGAAGCCTGCCTTGATGTTCTTAGCCTTGGCTGTTACAGGTATAATTTACATCAAAACTTCAGCTGGTGGTATTAAGCTGCACACTTTGAACTTGGCTCTGGGAACATATTTGCTGGTTGTTTTTTGGTTTTGGGGTTTTTTTGTGGGAGTTTTTTTTTGTTTTGGTTTGGGTTTTTTTTGGTGGGGGTTTTCTGTTTGTTTTAATTTTGTGTTCTTTTAACCAGAGTCTAATGCAGTTTGACATGGAATGACTCTGTTTTTATCACAAGTACTTGAGTAAACAGCAGGCAGCTAATGCTGTACGATGTTCTGTGCACAGCAAGAATTTAATGACTTTGGATGAAATGGTAAAACTTAGAAGTAGATGCGTGAAAATGCTGATCCTCACCAAGGCTTGTACAGTTCCCAGGGTACTAATGAGCCCTCTGCCCTCGAAGAAGAATAGTCTCTGAATGTGTTCAGGAGGAACTGGGGTGTGTTTTGACATGGAAAACACAGATGCAGTGAAAGCAAATTTTAATGCAGTAATGAGAGACTTTAGGGTGTCTGGTTTTTTGTACCTAATATTTTTCAGTAAAACCTGAACAGATGCCATGGCATAACAGTTTGGGAACCAAGAGGCCTCAACTTCTGAATCTGAGTTCCTTGCACAGCAGATACCTGAATAGGCTTAATTTCATCTTTGAAAACTTTGAACAAGAATTTCTACAATTGGTGATTTGGTTGGAATTATTTGGTTGGAAGGGACCTTAAAGATTATCTAGTTCAACCCTTCTGCCATGGGCAGGGACACCTTCCACTACACCAGCATGCTCAGAGCCCCATCCAACCTGGCCTTGAACACTTCCAGGGATGAGGCATCCACACCTTCTCTGGGGAACCTGTGCCAGTGCCTCACCAACCTCACAGTGAAGAATGTCTTCCTAATATCCAACTAAAATTAATCCTCTTTCAGTTTAAAGGCGTTTCCCCTTGTCCTGTCATTATGTGCCCTTGTAAAAAAGATGAGCTCATCCCTTGAGAGTGGGCACTCTGCAAAGTGACTGACCTTGAACCAGGCTGGGGGAGAAAGGTCTTCAAGGTCTTGACAAGCTGGGGTTTTCATTTGTTTGACTTAGAAGGGTTTGTGTACTTATTTGCTACATTCATTGACCTCTTTATCCAGATGACAGCAAGATAGAGATGTCAAAGTGTCAGGTGTCCACAGAATTAGGCAATAGCCAAAGAAGTGTCACCCTCTGCTGAGGGAGAGCTGCCACATGCGCTGCCTGTGATTGGGAACCAGCACCACCAGAAAACAAGCTCTTAAGGTTTTCAGTTTGTGCCCTGCACAATGGCTTTTTTATTCTTACCAAAATAAAAAGGAACACTAAAACAGTGACAGATCATCTGAGTAGGTTGTATGAATGCTCAGTGAAAGCAGCAGTACTCCCCAATTGTCTTTCTTCCAGGGGGTGGTACTCTGCTCTTGGAATATTCCTTTCTGCACTATGACAATTACGTGGGGAGATTACAGTGCACCTTTTGGAACACTTTGGCAAGGGAGCATGGTCCTCAGAAGTAGTTATAAGGCAATTAAGTAATTTGCTCTTATAGTTCAGGTGGGATTAGCAGTAAACTGTTGTGAGAAAAATTCTTTGATTCAGATTTTTAAAACTAAGTTATTAATTTCTTTGACAGAAGTGCAACATCTTCTCATGACCAGCTTAAGAGATTCTGACAAAGTTCTAACTTCCTGCAGAAAACATTTTTTCACTTAACCTCATTAAAGCACAAAACATAAAGCATATATGTAATGAGACACTTCCTGCTTTTATTGTCTCAAAATAGACAAAGAGTAAAAGAAAAGATACAGGAGGTGTGAAACAGGCTTGAAGATCTTCAGAATGAACTCAAGTAGAAACTGCAAAACTCTCAAAAATAATACAAATTCGAATTGTGGTGGGTCAGCAATGTTTACATCATGTGCACAGCTGGAAGCTTAAGGCAGCAAAAGCCTGTTTGCTGGTGGGGACAGCACAGCCTGGGGATGCAATGGCCTGAATCAGTTCAGTCACAGCAACATGCAGCAAGAGTGACTTTCTCTAGTTGCTCTGGTTTGCTCACTTGAAAAGAAAACCTTCCAAAAACTGCTTGGTATTGAAAAGGAAGAAATGATGATTCTGAACATGAATTATGACTTTCAGCTGACTTTTTGCGTCTAACTTTCATGTTGAGTCACAGCACCTAGAAATGTCAGGCAGAAGAGCCCACTTTGTCCAGTCACTGTTTTACTAAATAGATGACATTACAGGTACACTGCCCCTGGCGTCAGCTTTAGGTGTGGATTTGGGTGCTTATCTAATGCATGATAATGCTGTCCCTGAAGCTTTCTCTCTGGAGAACTTCCCTGGACCATTGTGTGGGGGGCGGTCTCCAGTTGTCAGCAGCTCATTGTAAAATATGAAAGGGCTTGGGTTCGAAGTGACCTTAAAGATCATCTACTTTCAAGCGCTCTGCCACGGGCAGGGATGCCACCTACTAAATCAGGTTGCTCCGGTCCAGGAGCAGCAGTTACCCTCTGCCTTGTGTCAAAAGCCCAGTCCCAAAAGTTGCAAGTAAGTTACTTGCTACTACTGGAAAGTTAGGAGGAATATTTTGCAACTGTTTCAAAGGCTAAGAGTAAGGCAATCCCACTTTCAGGTTTAGTGGTGTGTGTTCCCACGGATGACTAAAATCTGGGTTAGACATCTTAGAAATCGATGGCTGTGAATATAATGGCTATTGAACTTGGTGTTTCTCTCAAATGGTGGAGGCTTTTTTTCCTGTTTCACTTCCAGAGCCCTGGGTGACTTCAGTGAGGGACAATTAATGGGAGGTAATCCCCACTGTTGATTCCCTTTGGCTGTGGAGTTGAAGGAGAATAAGGAGCCATTCAGAGCGCCTCCTGAATATGCGTTCATGTATCATTAAAGTGTTGTTATGAAATAATTAAAGTCAATAGTGAGAGTCCATGTGAATCAGTATCATTATTTATCATTTAGTCCAGCCCAACTAGTGTGGAGTAGAGAAAAAAGTAAACCCTGAAATTTTCCAAGTGTCAGACTTGAATGTGCAAGTTCCTATGTTGGACGACGAGAATGATGAGTTTAGTTTTACTTTTATCTAAGGGCTGCTGCAAGTTCAGGCCCGTTTTTTTTGTCCCAGCTGGCATGAGAGTGTTGCCTTTGGATAATGCTAAGTGGTTTGTTGTAGGGGGTTGCTCCCGGTGCAGAGGTGCTCTGTGGTGTGCTTGCTGATGCACAGCTGGACTGCCTGTGCTGATGAAATCTTCCACAGCTGCATGCCTTTGTACTGAGCAGGATGTGTGTCAGTTTTGCTGCTCTTATTTTGTGTGGCCGATCACGTTTCCTATGTTCCTTTTGGGTTTGGGGCTGCTTCCTTTCAGTTAGTTGTCAAATTTTTAATATATCTTTTTAATCTGTCAGGTTTTTTCTCTTGGATCTGGAAGTTGGTCAATACAGATCTTCCTTTTCAAGGCCTGTTTTTAAAACTGGGTATTCTCTACTTTTCCAAACCTTTAACTGACTGCTTCCTGTCTGTCCTAAGTATAGCTTCAAAAGTATAGCTCTTTTAGCTTATTTTCTGCCATGGATGTGTAAGGCCAGTCTGCTTGTACTGTATAGATGATGCAGAAATTACTGGAAAGAGCAAACCTTAGGACTTAGTGCAGCATGAAAACTTAACTCACTGCAAACCAAATCTTCCCATGTGCTTTCGGCCATCCCTTGGGTTTGGTTTTGTGTGTGTGATTCTGTCCTTGCCATTTCACCACTCTTACAACCTGACTTTAAGAAATTCTGTGCTTTAGGAAGCACAACCTAAGTAATAAGGCTCTTAAAACATAATGCCCTGATGAAGACTCTGTAGGGGTAGGCAGTGATACTCAAAGCAAAAAAAAGTGTTCATATGTTTTTATGTATACACTGGTATGTTTGCTGGTAGGCATAAGGTGTAATGGAAGAGTAATCAGCAAAGTAGGATGCAACTTTCACAGGAAATTTTATTTTTGAACACAGTTAATAGACATCCAGGTGGGGAAATGCACCTCATGTTAAAGGAAGGAAGGAAGGATTGCTCTCCCTGTGGGTTTTTGAGCTCCTGTGCACCTTGTCAAACTAATGATGTCATTTTCCTGCTGCCATAGTTCTGGAGTGCTCTAAATATGCTTTGCATATACTGTAACATATCCCTGCTAAATTTTACGATGTATTTGTATCCTTGGACAAAGTTGTGGCATACTGGACTATGGGATTAGTCTATGCGGTAGAAGCACTGCAGAATTTTATGATGGCCCTTCATATGATGACAAATTCAAAGTACTATTCTCTTTCTTAGATGATTGAGTTTAAGAGCATCACTTTTTTTTTTTCCCCATATGAAAGAGTGAATTTTATGAAGTTTATGTAAAAGCTTGGACAATGTATAACTCCAACCCCTCTGGTAAACACAGCTGGGAAAGTGATGACAAAATTCTCTACCTGATGTAATAGACACTAACCTGGAGTGTAGATGGGTAAGGTTTTTAAAGAAGCTGGCAGAGGATGGTGAATTGCTTTTTGCTCACTTTGAAGGATCTTGAAAGGGCATATTTTGAGAAGCATGGAGTATTCTGACACTCGGTGGTGCTGACTTAGGCACTCCCTCACCAGTTCCACCTGTTGTGATACAGGCTCTGTGCTCAGCCCTTGGGAGGATCATATTGTATCTTTAGGTGCTGAGGTTTGCAGGCAATGGAAGACTTTTACCCAGATGTAGTCCCAAGTAATTTAGCATGTGAAAATGCTTAAATTTGGGCAATTTTATAAAGAGACTTTCTTGGGAAGAATGAAAGATATGTCCTTAACACAATGGCCATTTGTGCAAAGTTTAAGTTCAGATTAAGCTCTAGAAGGCTAAAGTTCATCCTAGAAGAGGGAACTGGCCACTCATGGGAACAGAATAATATCCATAAATTATACTTTTCTCCTCCACAAACAAACAAAAATCCTCATGCACTCATCATGGAAAACTTCAGCCCAGACATTTTGGCAGAGGTTAGAAAGAGAACTTGTAATAGCAATGAGCAAACAATTTTAATAGGTGGTAGAACAAGTCTTATGTGTACTCAGAAGCTGTAGCCATATAGTATGACCTCATGAATAAATGTAAATTAAGAAGTGTCATCAACCTTAGCTGTGTTTTGTAACTTAAGTCCTCATCTTTGCGACATCAATGTGAAAATGCTCAACATACAGAGAGAATCCACTATGTACTTGCAAGGGTGCGACCTAGAGAGCCAGACAACATTCCTCATCTCTGAGTACAGTGATCCTCTCCCTTCTGGAATAATCTCAGTATGTTTTTGCCTCTAACTTTGACAGAACCACCCACTTGTTGAAGCGGCTGCAGCTGGGCAGCAGCTATGAACTATTAAAGCATGGCAGATTGAGAATAGGAGGGGGCAGGGAGCATGTCCTGACACTGGTGAGCTGCAGGAACAATAGCTTGTTTCTTGTCGGTTTAGACTGTAATCTTTGTGGCAGAAGCAGTCTCTTCCATGTTATGAAATGCCTAATCCATCTCTGCATTTTCTGTTATTCCCTCTGCCCCCAAAGCCCAGCCCAACACCCTGGTACACAGCAGGTGTCAGGCCCTGTGCCAGTGCATCACCTTTAATCTTTGCTTCAGACTTTTGTGTGCGGTCAATTTAAGGAGCAGTGGGATGCATGCAGAGGGAGGGTGTGGGGAGGATGTTAGGAGGGTGCTAGGAGGGTGCTGTGCTCTTCATAGGAGACAGGTTGGCTGGCGGGTGGGATTTAAGGGAATGAAGCCTTGGAAAGCAGCTGATTTGCTCTTCATTCTTTCCACCCTGCAGTGCTGCCACCCACGGCCTGGAGTCCTTTAAGGCTAAAGCACAATACTGGCACCAGTGCAAACGGGCATAACTGTGTTTCTAGATAAACTCAGACTGCTGCTCAGATGTAGTATGTCTTAGGAAAGCCCCAGGTTCACCAACCTCCTTCCTGCACCTTCACACTATACCAGGACAGTTTGCAGCCATGTCAGCAGTCGGTAAGGAAGGAGGTTGGGCTGACAGCACTCCCCATAGCTGAGAGGTCTGGGAACCACCAGGATTCTTCTTCAAATCCTAGAATTATTTGACTTGGAAAGGACCTTAAAGATCATCTAGTTCAAGCCTCCTGCCATGGGCAGGGACACCTTCTACTAGACCAGGTTTCTCAAAGCCCCATCCAACCTTGCCTAGAACACTTTTATCTCTTTAAAGAAAGTTTGCAGTATTGAAGATACCTCTTTGACAAGTGGTTATGACCTGAAGCAGATTCAAGGGCCAGGTGCTAAAGACACCTGAATTTTAGAGAGCTTCATTAGGGTTTGTAATCTGTCCCTCATGGAGTTGTGATATTATAGTGTAGGTAGTGTTAGGGATTGCTACAATAGGAAAAAGCCCTAAGGCATTGCAAGCTTTCCACTTCCCTCCAGCTAGGAAGGGAATAGCTGCTCATTATATTGGGAGGGGTACACAGCAGGGGTGTCCAGCGATGGGGACAGCAGGCATGTCCTTTGGCTAGCACAGCCCCCTTCCCCCAGCTCCTACTCCTGTGAAGCACGGGAGGACCTCAAGCTTTCTAAGGAACATTCTTCACTGCATCCCACAGTGAAAGGATTGTGCAAGCTGTATTGCAACAGTTTTCTTGCTCAACATCTGTGGGGTAGACAGAAGGGCTGCTTCCAGCTCCCTGTGTTTTGATGCTACTCTCCATGCACAGCTGCCAGTGCAAGCTGTGTGTATGGAGGGTGACCAGCCCCTGGCTGAGGAACTGGCAGTGTCAAGGCTGTGTCTGATCCCAGAGTGACCACAGCTGAGCAGCTCTGTGTCCATCCAGGCACTGGAGCAGTCGCACCAGTGAAAACAAACCAGAGGGCAGGAGTGGAGCCTGGAGATGTCTTCTGTCTAACTGCAGCAGAGTGCCTCAGCTGCCAGCGAGTGGGGCTGGGGGAGATGCTGTGGCTGCGCCTTGCTCAGGGGTCAGCTGCTGGCTCTGTCCCTGCAGCTGTCTCCATGTGACTTCACCCAGCTGTTACTTCGCACAGGGCTCGAGTTCTTGGCTGAAACATTTTGGTTTCCTAATCAGATTGATTAGCACATAGCATAAGTATAAACTTAAAAATGGTTAAAACTTAAAGCTCTTCTTGTTTTCTTGGCTTTGAAAAAAATCACTTTTTTTGCTACATTATATTCCTAGCAACCTGCTTTGTTTTTTTTCTGGGATGCCAGCTCTTATTTTCAACTAGAGTCTTCACAAAAGCATGCTGGTGGAGTAGCTTACAAAAAGGGTTGAAAGGAAAGAAAAGCAAAATGGTTAAAAAAAATTGAGTGTCAGCAGTGTGCTGTGCTTGAAGGCAGCTGGGTGATTGCAGCTCACAGGACATATATCAACTGGAGACCACCACACAGAGTAGCTGTTTCAGTTCCCTGGTAATATTTGATGTAAGGTTTTGGTTCCTGACCTTTTCTCATTTGAAATTTCAGATTAAGGGTCCTGCTTCCAAACTTCCTTTGTCTCAGGTTATTAACTTTTAGTTGCAAATTGAGATAATGTGTAACCGGAGGCTAAGGAAACCTGGAGAGTCCCAGGTAGAGTGTCTTCAACTTTTGGCACTTCCTGCTCAAACTGTTTATTCAGATGCTACTTAACTGCCAAAAGTCATTTGCCTTTTGTAAAGGGGAGGAACTGATGTAAAACTTCTTTCACGACTTATTGTGTGGAATGATGTCAGAGAAAATAAGTAACTGTACACAAAGGACCTCGTGATACCAATGCCTGTAACAAAGAGTAGTTTAAACAGGGCAGAGTGGGGGCAGATGCTTATGCATGAACTGTTTTGGATGCCTGCAAATGAATAATTTTCAAATGATTCACGAACTGAAAGATTAAATTTGTCAACTTTGTTATAAAATACCTGAAATGTAAGCTGCACTTAGAGAGACGCATTATGGCCCATAACCATACATGGGTGCTGTGAACTGTCTTGTCTTGATGCCCACTTGTCTATGTTTAGTTTCTGTTTAGTGGAGACAAGTTTTTTTCAAGCATCTCTCCAGTTTGCAGTAACCATGTTCATGTTAGGGCCAGTCAGACATGTTTATAGCATTTATTGTTAATGACTGGAAGAGGTCTAATTGACTGTGTGGAAGGCTCAAAGGCTGTTTGAGCATCACAGTAACTCCTTGCTTCCTTGTCAGAGCCTTGAGCTATTTGGTTATTTTTCTGACATGGAATTGATGCAGATATTTGCTAATCAACTTTTTCAGAGCTTTGGAGATACCTTAGATCTCTCCGTCCTTATCTCCTTGTATAATTGTTCTGTGAGCTGCTACAGGTGCACAGACCTCTGCCACCCCTGTCCTTCCTACCTGCTTTGGGGGCAGAGTGCTGAATACACCTGCAGCTCTCAAGAGATAAAGTGCAGAGTGATGTGACTGGCTTGGACACATCTCCTATCTGTGGTTCTGGGGCCCAAATTTCACATGGTCACTCTATCTCCAAAGACAGCAACACCAGTTCTTAGGAGCTGTGACCCTCAGTGCCTGTGACTGTTTCCCTCTTTACCATTAGATGCTCATGAGTATTTAATCCCACATGGAAAGTGATTGCTGTCCCTCTGCTTGCTCAGCCTGCAGAGGTGAAAATGCCATCAGGCTGCTCTGGTTACCCTTCTATGTGTTGGAACTCAGAGAATAATCTTTGGTGCCAGTGTTTAAACAAGCAGTTTTGAGGAAATCGCCTTCATTACGAAACACTCAGGCAGGAGCCTTTTGCTGCTCTTTGTTTTCTATGGTAGCATGTGAACAAAAACAGTTGGGTGTGAGGGTGGAGGTGAATCCTGCAGTGCTGGTAGCAGTGCCCCCAGCTCTTCATGGGCATGAGGCCATCGTGCTCGATGATGCCCCCCGTGGCACAAACTTGGACAACCCCACGTGTGCCTTCAGAAATATGAAGTTTGAAATGGGGGGGTCTCTGAACCTGTTTTGCTGCAAACAGGTTGCACATCCATCCTGTACCTTCCACTACCAAAACAAGGCTCCAGCAATGATTCCCTCCAGTGCTGATGCAGAAGGACAGGGGATGTATTCTGAACCTTTAGTATCAAAATAATCAGGCTCCTGATGCAGTGTCCTGAGCTACAGCTCTTGGTTATGATGGTTTCAGCAGTGGTTTTGGAGCAGTGGGCTTGGGCTGGAAAGGGTACAGAAAAGCCTATGAGTGAAATTAGTAAGCACAGTATTGCACAATGACTTCACCCTTCCCCACACCTTCCTTAGGCTGGTTTGATGCCTTTCCTTCTACTTGGCAAAGATAGTTATGCCACCAGTTTTAAAGCACTTTGCCAGCTGCAGAAGTGTCTTAAACCTTTAGTTTTTCTTGGAAGTATGATTATTTTAAAACTTAATCCTCTGAGCAGCAATTGCAACAGGTATCTGGGTACAGGGTGGTGGGTGGCCACTGGGTGGAAATGGCTTGTCCTGGAAAGGAGAACTTGGGACTTCTCAGCAGGCTGAATTGGCCAAACAGAGTGAAAAAAAGTTGTTTTTCTCCAAGTTGGCAACTTTACACTACTGCTTGCAGATATAAATGAACTTTGTCTTTGGAAGGCTTCTGTGAGGCAAGTGCTTTGAAATGTGTATAAAAGGATGCTTGTATGGCTATCTATTTAGGAGAGTTATGCAGTTACATTTCGCTTTGAGCTGCCCTGTCACATAACAGAGGGCAGCACAAAGCACCTATTTAGAAAGTATAAAATTTGTGCCGAACAAGGGTGGTACAAAGCCACTTCCCCATCTTTCTCCTTGGAAAATAAGATGTTTTTTACAGTGCTGTCAGATAGCGGGGCTTTGTTTGCCAGCTCTCGTGAACAAATAGTGTGTTGTTATGCTGCCTTATCACAAGGTTGTTGCTTGGTAGGAATGTTTCAGGTATTCCTGATGCACAGAAGGAAAACCCAGAACTTGGAAATGTATGTTCTGAAAAGATTGTGGCTCCAAGACATGATATCTTTCCAAAAGTGAGAATTTGGTGAACATTGGGCTTTTGTTCAGCGATCTCGGTGCCAGTCGTGCAATCTGCTGGTCAGCACTTCCTAATGCTGGCTCTTTCAGAAACACAGAGCAACAACTTTGAACTTATGAAAACAGGATTGTTTTTTAAGGCTATAAAAAGCATCCATCTTGTTCTTTTTTGGCACAGGTTTTTTGCACATTTGTAGTCAATGCTCTGGGTCCCTGAAAATCTGAAACTATCCCATGTAAACATCTTTATTCCACAAACAGTAGCTGCTGCTTTGTTCCCTGAGCCACTTCTTAGTGGAAAACTGCAGGGGACCTGGCTTCTTACTTTCCTCACCTATGAGCAAAACATAGAAAAATTTCTTGCTCTTCTAGTCCCTATTGCAGAAGTAGGTGCAACGTTGGGTATTTCTGTCTTAACAGAACTTGCTGAAAAAAGAAAAAGCCCTTTGACTTAGGTGCAATTGCACATGAATATTGTAACCTCTGAATATCACAGCAGCATTTATTTCACCTCTCTGCCATGCACAATTGCTCACTGTTGAGTGGCAGATTACAGAGATGGCCATAATCACAAAAATATGTTAACATTTGCTAAAATGTCACATGCAGTTACTCAAAATTTTGCAAATATGTTTTTTGCTTGTTCTTTACAATTAAAATCTCTGAGTGACAAAGCACAATGGAAAACCTGGGGAAAAGGGTGAATCAGAGTGACTTGAGTCTTCTGATTATTTCAGTACCTCTGATGCCATCTTGTAAATTTGGATTGCAAAGCACTGACAATGGGGTCAGTTTTGGTCCTGTCTCCATGCCTCAAGTGGTGGGGTAAAATACTCATGAGACATTTCTCTAACCTTTAAATCCCCAGTCTAATTTTTACCAAAAATTCTCCCCAATTGCATAGCTAGCAGGAAGAGTTCCTAAAATCTGAAGCTATTGGCATGTGCATAGACACCCATGTTTTTTCAACATAAACTTTTTTACTCTGAGTTGTCCCCTTTTAGCTTCCTGCACCATCCAGGTGTCTTGCAAATTGTCACCAGAGCATCTTTGCCCAAGGACAAGTGCATCAAGTTAACTCATGGGGCAGAGTGAAAAGTGATGCTGCTGCCACTGCCTGGATGCTCCTGTGGGCTTCACAGCCCTTCCTGAGCCATCAGGTCATTTATGTAGACAGCATGATTGGGTTAAATCAGATTTAAGTCAGGAGAAGGGAAATCATGGTTTAAAGAATCAATGTAAATTTTGTTCTGTAGTTCTATGCTTATCATCAGAAAATAATTAAAATGTGTTCCATTACACTTAGTCAATAATTCCTAAATGTGTTTTAGCCTTTTGGCTTGCTTTAAGTAGACTTACTCATATGCTTTACTGGAGACTAAACTTTTCTTTAGAAGTAAATATTTAATTTGTTTTATAATTATGCAGATGGACAAAATTGGAAATTTACTAAAGATGCCCAAACCCTACATGATGTGCATTTCTCTAGAAGGCTAGAGGATATGTAATAAATAGACTTTGACTTCTGTGTTTGTCACCCTGCTGCTGCAACTCTTCTAGTGTCTCTGTTGTAGAACTGTTTCTACTCATTCATTGGAGCTTCACAGGGCGCAGCCCTCTGACTCTGGTACCTTATCTTTGTCAAGAGAATGAAAAAGTGCTGTTCTTAACTCCCAGTTTGGACTGATGCGGTCACTGAACTGAGATGCTGTTGGTCCAAGTGCAGAAGGTGCACTGCACCTGAACCACGACCTGAGACTCTGTTTGCCTTGGCAGTCACCTTTTCTGGGATGGGGCTGTGTCTGTGTCCCCGGTTAAGCTTTCTGCAGTTGAGGGTTGGATGTCACAATGCCTGCCTAGAGCAGGATACAGCAATATTGTTCCTTCCTTTGACAGTTTTGAAAATAGCATTATTGCATGAACCTTGTTGGTGTTGGTGTTCACTTAAAGGAGTATCTGATTTTTATCTGTCATGAAGAATGGAGCACATCAATCTGACAGTAAATGATGTTAATGTGTGGCCAGTTCAGTCTTCTTACTGTAAAAATCTGGGGGATAGGGAGGGAGCCCTGCATAATTTTTTTTTTTTAAAAGGTTTTCAGAAACAAGTGTTCAAGCAAATTTCAGAAGGTAGTTATACCGTTTTGGCTATGCCTTCTTTCACCTGTGTGATGCTAGTTTCTATGATTCTCTACACTGCTCCCTGCCCTGTTTCCTTCAGCATTCCCTGTTTTGAAGCTGCCAAACTTCTGTTTGATCTTGCAGCCTTAGTACTTCTTTAATCTTGTATTGTGCAGGAGTGTGTATATAAATAAAACAGGGAGGCATTTTACAAGAGAATTATAACCTTCTTGCAGAGGTCTTTTAAACTATAACCTGAAAGAGTGGGTCATTGTGGGGGCTGGGTGGAGCAGGATCTTTACTTGTTCCTGTATTTAATCTTTGATGCAAGCTGAGAACAAATCTCTTTTCCTCTTTGCAGATATCAGCTACTGACCATGTCAACAGAGTTCCAGGATGCTCACCTTGCAGAGGTGAAACCTCTGGTGGAGAAGGAGGAGGTAATTATTTTAATGCTTTTTAGAGCTTGTGTGTTATGTTAGGACTGCTGTTAGGACTGCAGATGTTCTTAGATTAGTTCTAACATATTGTATGGAGAAAAACAGGAAAAACTGGAGTTGGGATAAGAATAGTTTCTTAGTTGGTTGGGTTTTTTTAATAATGCAAAAGTGAACCTTAATTATTTGTTCTTGTTGCTTGGTTTTGCTCTTTCAATATGGTGGTGACATTTTTTTCTTCTCTGAATAATGACAACTCTGGGTGTCTTTAGCTATATTGAATGATGCCAATTGGACAATCTCATGTACATCTCTCTATAGTTACAGACTTCTCAGTGTAAAGACAGACTTTTCTCTGCCAGCTGCCTCTCCCAGAGAGAGACTTCACTTTTCCTTTGGGCTGAGTCCAGAGGAAGGGCTGAGCACATCTAGTCCTCTCTGAGTGCACTGAGCCACAAGTCACAGCCCAAATGCCTGGTCTGCAGCCACTGGAGCTGCAGCACAGAAACATGTTAGCCTTTTTTTTTTTTTTTTTAACCTTGTACCACTTTCCACTTCTGTTTTCACCACCTTTTTTTCAAAAATCTGCCAACGGCATCTGGATTCGGTGGCTGGCTGATTCTTCAGTGGTAGACGTACTCTGTGATTTGGTATGTCATGGTAAAAAATTCGGTGTCATATGTGAAGAAACCTCTCAGCCTTTTTTCTTGAATCAAAGCTAAGATTTTTCTCTTGTTCCCAATGATGTATGTAGATGTGTTGCATTTCTTTCTGGTTTTAGACACTAAATTCATTGCTCTATCTGCTGCTTTCTTTTTTATTCCTTCCCTCTTTTGTCTAAACACTTCAGAAAATCATTTCCACTTGTGGCTGCAGTGAAATGGCTAGAGAAACTTTAAACACAGCTTCTTTGCCAAGGACATTGCATGAAAGCAGAGCTTGTTTGGATACCAGTGAATGTAGAACTCAAACTTTTCAGAAACTAAGATCCCTTTTTAATGCCCATATTGTTCAGTAGTAGCAAAGCAAAGGAGATTCTAAGCAGAAGTTCTGTTGGTACTGAAATGTCTTTGCTTCGAAGTTGAGAAATACCTTAAAATACTGATTAACTTTCTGGTGTTCTATAGTACATAGATCAAAATTTGGAATCTTGACTATGAACCTTAAATGCTTTTGTTCATGATGTTACCCTAAATTTTGTCTGCGTGGGAAAGCTAGGACAGAGTTTGATTTCCTCTCTGGCCATTCTTAGCTTAGATGAAGGAAGTTACTTCATGTATTTTGAGAAAGTGGAAAAGGTCCCCTGAAGAACTCTCAGCACTTGTTAAGATTAACAGTGGAGCTGGTGTTGAGTGGGTGATGTGCTCTGGAGCCGTGTTCTGGCTTGTCGTGCTGGGGTTTCTGCTACAGCCAAGCCTCTGTTCCTGAGCAGGGATCAGCCTTATTTCACGTGCTCTCAGTACAGCTGCCACATATACTTGTTCCTTTCAACTCCAGGTCCCACTGGAACAACAGTGGATGAAATGCTGTGTTTAAAAAGTCATGAGACCCAGAGCATAGTAAGATTAAAACACAGCATGCTGTCTGAAGCTAAGGCTGTGTAAAATAATTTTCACAGGTTCAGTCAGATCTTTAGTTACTTGCTGGTGTGTCCAAGACCATGCCTCACTGCTTAAAGGTCACAGCTCTCAAGTCCTGTCAGAACTACAGGTTGTACTGCAATGCTTTGAGGTGCACCATCTGAGATGATTTGGCCTAAGAAAGCAGCTGTGGTGCTTCTGACAGTTGTCCTTACTTTACCTGGGCTTCTGAGGCTGAGTGACTTCCTTGCCAGGATTCTAAGCTTTCCTTTTTATCTCAATATTATTTTTCAAGCTTTGGCCTCTTCCACACTTTGCAGCATAAAATGTTTGCTTGGCTGCTCTTCCCTGGTTTTCAGCCCTGCAGTGGAAATAAGAGTTTGACTTTTCTTGTCCTTTAACAAAAGGAGGTAACTATAAGACACTTCTTCCTTTGAAGCTATAAGCCTCATAGATTACTGGAAGTGGGAAGGATGTCACTTAACTCCTTTCCTGGTGGAGATCCTTGAAGATGTAGGAGCTTGTCAGTAACAGCTGTGGTGGGTGACAGGTTGAAATGGACCTCTGTGTTCAGCCAGTCTCCCAAACACTACAAAGACTAATTTTTTGACTGGAATAAAACCCTTCCCACCTTCCACATCATGTAACTAAATCCCAGCAATGACTGTTTAACTGAGTTGCAAGTGTTCTGTGCATCTTGGACAGTGACTTCCCATCCTAGGCAGGACTGAGGCTGTTGGCTGTCTCATGGCTACAAAAGCAATGGAGAAAAGTTCGGTGTTTTACTGTGAGTGTATTGTTCAGAGATTTCACAATAACCAAGGATTGCATCAGCTTTTATCCTTCATTTTGCTGGTCTGTAATCTAGTGTTTTATTGCTTTCATTTCTTCATGAAGATTAGTGGGTTTAAAAACTCTTGAGTTAATTTTGGAGCTCATCAGAAGAGCTTTCATTGATGGGACAGGCAGAGCTCTCAGATGCAGAACTGGTGGGCTAGAACACGTATCCCAGCATAGATTACTGTAGTTGCAAGTTACTTCCATTAATGCTTTCAAATCTCTTCACAGGCTATCACTCGTCTCCTTCCAGACTTCGATGTCCAGGCAAGTAAAGCTATTATTTTCTCTTTTTTTTTCTTTTTACTTTTCTTTTTTTTTTTTTTTTTACAAAAGGGGAAACTGAATTGACATTTGAGAAAACAGCAAGATGTGACCAGAAGGGACTGCCTGCTTGCCAGGAATGCTGTTACTGTGGGAGAGGGGTCTGAATGGGGCTGTGCTGTAGCGATGTGAAGGGGACCACAGGGGGCCTTTTCAGACTGGAGCTGAGAAAGTTTCAGTCAAAAGAGGTGGCTGGTTTGCAAGCAGTTCTATTCTGGTGAAGAGAATGAGAATCTTCGGCAGTGGTAGTGAAAACAATATATTCCCCTCCCACGAGGACACACACTTTCCCCGGTTAATTTGCTTTCATTAGCAGTGGGCATGCATTTCCTCAGTGGAAATGTTCCTCTGGATGCATCCTGTTATGCTGTTGAAATTTTCCAAAAGATTCCTGAAGCCTGTGGAATGGTGGAAGGTGTTAAGCAATCAATTTTGTCAGTAATAGGAGTGATGGTATTTCTATATGTTTGTTTAGAGCCAGAACACAGAGTTCATAAAAGCATATCACTAGGTCACATGGTGGTTCTCCACTTTCCCTGTGTGTCATGCTTTTGAGAGATGACTTTGTAACTCTCCTGGCTCCTCTTATTTTATTGCCAATTGGGCTTTTGACTGAGAAGTTTGTCCTTGATGGTTCTTAGCTGAGACTAAGGAATTGCACAGCTGCAGGAGTCGGGCTGGGTTGAACTGGGATGGAGAGCAGGGAGCGTGTACCTGCCTCAAGGAACAGCGTGAGTGGTGTTCTCCCATTGCTAAAAACAAGGTGTACATGTTGGGAAAAGAGGATCTCTGGATGTCTCATTTTTATCAAGGTGTGTAGAAGTAGAGGCAGACTGTGCAGGAATAGGGAAAGCTATTAAATTTTTCTAGTCCCTTAAAAGTTCAGCCAGAGGTCCTTGAAGGAAATAACCCTTCTCCACTTTATTGCATGTTGCACTTTGTTAGCACCTGTCTATATTGTTATTCAATGTTGCATCAATGGGTTAAAAAATGCAGCACAAATTCAACAGTCTTTTCCTTGGAAACCAAGGGGAGGCCCTTACCTTGGACATCTTTTCATCATTCAGTGGTTCCTACTTCTATAGCAAAACTGTAGTTTACAGTAATCCTGCATCTTCCCCCTCATCTTTGTTAATGAAATCCACTGCCTGAAGTCTTGATAAATGTAAATTAAAGTTGTCACCATGCAGCTTCTTGCAGGACTGTGCACAGCATGGGAGAAGCTTTCTGTTTGGGTCCAGACTGATCACTTGGTCTAAATAAATTGAATCCCAGATTAAGTCTGCTAACAGGAATACCGCAGTATTTTGATTAAGAATCCAGAAGTGACCCATATTTCATTTCTATTCTTGGAATAAATTGCTTGGTTTGTAAACCATGTGTATATATAGGTTTTTTAACTTGCAAGATCAAATTCTCTAAGCCTTTTTGCTTTTTTTTGCCATGTTTTGGATTAACTGTCGCTAATCCAGAGCAGTGGCTCTTGTCATTTAGCCCTGTTCTGCCAGCTCTTACTTTTTTTAATGATCTATCTTTGTTAAGAGTTTAATCTTTGGTTTTTCCAGGTCAGGAAGGAAAAATGTGGAAGAACAGTCCCAATGCATTTTGTTAAGAACTGTGACTGCAAAGGAGGCTTAGCTTTGGTCCTTAAAGCCACAAGCCACAAGTACCCTACCTAGGTTTCTTTAAATTCTTCTGTGGCTGATTTTTGGAAGAAGTGGTTTGGAGCTGTTGTGAGAGATTTGATTGCTTAGTTCATTGGAGAGGTTCTTGTGTGGCCCTAGAGGACCCAGGTCACTCAGGACTGAGACTGAAGTGCGTTCTTAGTGAGTAACCTCTCCCATGAACCACTCGGGAAGAAGATGGATCTGGACAGGGAAGGAAGTGATCAGTGCCTGGCAGGATGGAGCTTCTTATTTAATGCTTGTGTATGGATGTGGGTGTCCACCACATCCACTGCAAGTTGCTCCATGCTTCTGGAAACAAATTAAGCAGTGTTCAGTTAATGACTTTTTTTTCCTGCCACTAGTGAAAATTAGTAACTGTCTGTGAGGTGTTTTCCTTCTAAGAGTAAATTTTATCTAGTTATTCAGATTTGGAAAAAAATAGACTCTTCACATGCAGTTTTAGACAGCCTGGAGTTAAACATAGGTTTCCATTTTTAAAGTAAGCCACTGTATAGTTTATTGCCCTTCTGAAAGCACGTGTTGCAAGACATGTACATGGTTGTTCTCTGGAGGAAAGTGTTTGTGAAGTTACCAGGGGGTGGCCAAGACACGAGATGAAAGAACTGACAGCTCTGAACTACCTCTAGTCAGCAGTTTGTCTGTTGGTATGTCTGTCTGTGGCACCCACCCAAAAACTGAAGTAAAGGTCCCCTCTATCTCAAGAAGGGGAGTGTTCCTGACCAAACCTGTTTTTGCACAATTGGTGATAAACTGGTGCAGGGCAGTGTGCCCTGTGTGGCTTTATGTTGTCTTCGTGCCAAGCACACTTTAACTGTATTTCCCGTTTGATGTATTTGCCTGCTCTCTAGCTGGTTAGCATTGGAGCCGGTGGAGACCTGGTTCCTTGTTACTGTGTATATTCCCCCAGCTTTGTGTTTCAGTCCGTCAGGACGTACTTTCTGGTAACTGAGCAAAACGTGGAGCTGTGTGGCAGCTGTAGGTGGCAGAGATGACTTTGTCCCCTGCCAGTCGTGGCTCGCGGCCGTCCGTATCCCAGCAGGCGGGAGCTGTTTCTGCCTTCCTTCCTGCCCGTCCCTGCCGCCCGTGCAGGGAGGAGGAGAGCGCTGCCGCGCCCGGGGCGGGGGCCGGCTGCGGCACGGCAGTGCCGCGTGTGGGCTTCCTCAGCTCTGGGGAGGCTGAGGGAGGGGGATGGGGCCGGCTGCGGCACGGCCGTGCTTCGGGTGGGGTTCCGCAGCGCTGGGGAGGCTGAGGGAGAGGGATAGGGCCGGCTGCGGCACGGCAGTGCCGCGTGTGGGCTTCCTCAGCTCTGGGGAGGCTGAGGGAGGGGGATGGGGCCGGCTGCGGCACGGCCGTGCTTCGGGTGGGGTTCCGCAGCGCTGGGGAGGCTGAGGGAGAGGGATAGGGCCGGCTGCGGCACGGCAGTGCCGCGTGTGGGCTTCCTCAGCTCTGGGGAGGCTGAGGGAGGGGGATGGGGCCGGCTGCGGCACGGCCGTGCTTCGGGTGGGGTTCCGCAGCGCTGGGGAGGCTGAGGGAGAGGGATAGGGCCGGCTGCGGCACGGCAGTGCCGCGTGTGGGCTTCCTCAGCTCTGGGGAGGCTGAGGGAGGGGGATGGGGCCGGCTGCGGCACGGCCGTGCTTCGGGTGGGGTTCCGCAGCGCTGGGGAGGCTGAGGGAGAGGGATGGGGCCGGCTGCGGCGTTGTGCTCGGCAGAGCGGGGTGACCCGCTGCTAATCGGACTGGGAAGGATCCCCGGGCAGAGCTATCGCAATAATCTGCGTCAGTTCCTGCACCCAAGTTTTTGCTGTTGGCTTCCACCTCAGCGGGGTCACCTAACATTTACATCCGAAGTCATCACCCTTATTAATCTACCTGACTCACAGCTTGACTTGAGGACCCTTTTTCTTAATGTTGTTAATTTAGAATAGAAATGTTAACAAATGAACAAAAAAAGGAAGGAAAAGTAGGTGGAAATGTGAACATTGGTGTTTTAGAAAAAAACAGACAATAAATTGAAATTCTATTTTAGAGTAGAAAAAGCTAGGGGAAAAATGCTAAATAATTTCAGGGCAAAGGGGAATTTGAAACCCAACACTGAAAAAACACATTAAAAGCGGAAATATTTTTGTTCTTCAAGATATTGAAAAAGAGAAGTGAAAAAATGCCAATACAGGTATTACTATAATAAAGTTCTGAAGTAATATGAATTTAAAATATAATGTGTTCTAGCAATTTAAAAACTATTTAAATCTTTTTTTTAAAGCTCTGAAGCTTCTCCCTCAGTTCTAGGGCAAGAGTAGGGAGGTGTATTTAACAGGCATAATATTATGAATTAAAATAAAAGCATGAGATCGTAATTGAGGATTAAGTATATTTGAAAGCTTTAAAATAATCTTGATGGAATGCAGTATTTTACTTAAAATATAAAATGTAACATACTTAACAAAATGTGCAATGTGTGTGTGCAGTTTTCCATTTTAGATATCTAAGATGTTTTGGTTGTGTATTCCATAGCTCAGAAAACAACCTGTTCATAAACATGTTCCTCAATTCATATCTTCCTTAGCCAAGGTTGAGAGGGAAGGAATAAATAAATCTCCTGCATGATAACAAATTGTCTTCCCCTTCTAACCTCATGAAAAAATGAAAAAAAAAAGTCACTTGGAGCAAAAATAAAATCTATTTTAGAAAGGATCAGCTCCTTCAAACTGAGACAGCCTTCCTTAAATTGCACATATTGAAAGTATTTCTGTGTGTGTGTTTAGTGCACTAAGATTGCACCTCTGCTAAAGTGAGAGATGTGAACAGATGGTGTGTTTGTCTTTATCCTTCTATCGGATTAGTGTACCTTGGATTTTTTTTCCAAGATAGTGTTTTAATACAAATCAGTTGGTGAAGAGCCTCTTACTATAATGTTGATGTTGATTGGGATGTGCTACCATCTGTTTTCAGTGCTCTGCAGTTTGAAAACATCCATCCCTACATCACGTAGACAAATCTCTTGATCTTTAATAGGATCAATAGGGATGTGAAGTTGTTGGTTTGATGTCACCAAACAAACTGGTTTGAATTGATTGTTTTTTAGAACCTTGTGTGTATTTCCTGTTAAGATTTCTCACCACCAGAAAATAGCACAACACTTCTGAATTAGGGGAGTCTTATTGTGAAGAAAATGAGGAATTAAGCCAATTGTTAAACTGACTGTGTTTTATGCCAGTTATTGGGAGCATGGTCACCTGTTGTCTCTGAACTATTTTTAGTTGACACTGAGTTTGAACTAGACTCAGGTTTCTGGTTCCAGAAGAATTAGTTGTGGCAGTCAATGGGATGTGCACGTTCAAGGGTTTGATTTTAGCTGCCATGAACAGACTTTTTCTTTCATGCATGAAGGAGGAAGATTCCAAATCTTTAAGGTGGTCCTTGCAAAGAAAACAGGTTCTAGATTTTCATAGTTGTTACTGGAAGGCTCTAGCAATAAAAATCTGATTATACAAAATGCCTATTAGACTCTAACTGAGGAGGAAATAATTTCTGTATTCCACACTCAGCAGGAGATGTGTTACACAATAATGCTTATTCTCATTACTGTGTTGGGGTTGCCAAATTATCAATATTTTTATGCTCTGCATTGAAAATTAGCTAAGTATATAAGAGTAGAATGTGGAAAATATTGCCTCTATTATTAATTTCAACTATTATTAATTGCTATCTACTGCCACTGCAAATCTCTTCTGGAGTATTTTATAATGACAATACCCAATTATATATTAATTATATGTAATACTGGGGCCTTGAGCAATCTGGTCTAGTGGGTGCATCCCTGCTCATAGCAGGGGGTTGAAATTAGGTAAACTTTCACATCCCTTCTAACCCAAGCCTTTCTATGATTATATTTTAATAATATATGTAAATTATGTACCCAGTGTATAATGCACAGTACCCTATTTTCTACTAGAAATTCAACTTATAATGACATTAGTGTGCTGCTGTAGGAATCCTTTAAACTAAATGTTGCTTATCTAGTTTGGAAAATACTAGATTTCAAAGACTTAATGGTCCTTGGTTTTGTTGTTCAGAGTCATTCCGACTTACACTAATTTTTCAAAGTCTTTTGTGTTTACACTGGAAACCTTAATCCTGGCTTTTAGGAAAGAACTCAGTTCTGATTTAATTTTGCATAAGTTTGGGATGTTTTAACATTCAAGATAGCAAAATGTGAAATGAAGCTAACTTCTCAAAACCTGATGGAAACAGCAACAGGAAATACTGTTCTAATTCCCAGGTTTGAAATTTGGCACTTTGCACGTCCTGTGGCAGGGACTTAGTTCATCTTTGAGGTGTGACCTCTATTGAGTACGTACTTCCCCTGGCCAAACCTGACTCAAATCCTATTTAAGAATGACATCCTCGTGAATTAGTCTGTTTTGGCTTTCCTAGCTGGGCATTATGGGAGTCATAAGCCTATGTAGGATAGCAGCTTGTCTATATAACCCAGTTTCCGACTGGGACAAAGTAGAAACCTGCTACCAGTCCTCTGTTTGACTTGCTGGATTTATCACCCTGTTTTGCCTAAAGATGGTCCTGGATGTGGAAGACACAGCTTACCTGCTAAATAATGCAGTGAGTATGCAGAGGAATGAGTCTCTAAGGAGATATAAAAGCTGAAAATTAGAGTTTTGATGGAATATAGTTCAGAAAGCAGCGATGCTCAACTCGCCCTGTGTACAAGGGGGAGGTAGATTTTGATTCACTTCTGCAGCTGTAACTTTAAACTGATGTAATTGTGTAATTAAAAGGAAAATAGATGAAATGCAGAATGGTGTTGCCCAGAATTCTTATTTTCAACAAAATGTGCCGTGTATTCCTTGTATCAAATTAAAGATTTGAGATTTAGATCGAATTATTGCCTCAGATCTTCAAAGAGTTTTTTAAAAGGTTTTATGTAGAGGTTGTACGCCTCTGATTTCTACAGCATACTTTGTAATAGATTTGAATTTAACTTGGACTTTGCCTCTGGGTGTTACTGCATGGAGCAAGTCAAGCAAACCCTGCAGCAGCAGGCAGTGCACTGTTCTGACTGGCATGGATCATATCTGTGTCCTGTACAGTAAATAAAGGATTCTGGTGAGATGCTAAGACTGGCTACTATCTATGTACTTCCTTGACTGTTATGTGAGTGTAACTGTATTGTAAATAAGTGTCAGAAATAACTGTTGGTTTGTGATTCCTTTTATATGTGTTGACAAAATAACAAATTGTTTATACCCATCTGAAGTCCAAGTGCAAAAGAAACAAAAACTGTTCCATCTGTTTTGTGAGATGTGACCCAAGTCCAAAAGATCCAAAAGATGGTGCTCAGGGAGACTTTGATTTGTTAATGAAGATGTCCTTGGTTTTAAGATAATTAAATAGTATAAACTCCTGTTATGCTGAATAATAGCAGTTTACTTCTTAACATTGTTTCTCTGATAATCACCGTAATAATGTTGTGGTTATTTTGCTCAATAACAAACTTTAGGTGGTTTGGTCTATGCTGAGGTCTGCACATCACAAGTCATAAAGCAAACACATGTGGCTGTTGCTTTTATTGGGGAAGGCTACTACAGTCACAAGGCTTCCCAATGATAAATCTTTATGGCAAGTATGCAAATATAGGCTACTTAGTACTACTTTCCTTGGGGAATAGTGGTTATCCGCTGAGTTAGAGTCCTTTTCCTAGAAAACAGGAGTATTTTATCTTATACGTTTGCAAATGTTGAGAGTCACAGTTGTAAGCTCCTGTTATTTTAGATGTCATTACAACAAACTGCTTTCTTTATTTTCTTATGCTGCCTTTTAATGAGGTTAAAAACTAACTATTCCCTCAGCATCAGGTTAGAGCTAGCACCTTGAGTGCTTCTGTAGTTGTCTGTGGACTGGAGCAGGTGACAGTCAAATGTGAAATGTTAGCCAGAGATACCCGCTGCGGGGGAGAACAGGGAGTGGTGGCAGGGGATTGCAGAGCAGACCTTGGGATGGGGCAGGACCTGTGCTCGTGGTGGATCAAGGTCTGCTGCAGCAGCTGTGGAGCACTTGGACAAGCCCTGAGAGGTTCTCCCTCTTCTCTACCAGGAGCAAGATGTGGAGACTGTGCACGGCTCCGTGCGTGTCACCATGTGTGGCACTCCCAGGGGGAACCGCCCGGCCATCCTCACCTACCACGACATCGGGCTGAACCGTGAGTGCACTTCTTATTTACCAGCACAGGGAGGGCCTGCATCTGTAACAGCACTGTGTAATCAGAGCTGTGAAAGCAGCACAGGTTAGAAAACCTTTCCCAGGTCCTTGCTTGCTTGTGTGCTTTGGAACCTGTTAGATGGCACCAAACTCTTACAGCAAGATAAATTCTCAGACATTTTTATCCTTGAGCAGTAAATAATCAGAATATTTCAGTTAAAGGAGCAAAAGATCTCTGGTAGTTCATAGGAACTGTATATGAATGCTGTTAAAAAAAATCTCAAAGGGAGACTGAGGGTGTATTGCCATCAGGAAAATACAACACTGCTGGGGCTTTGGTTCCTGCCTGATAACCAGTCTTGTGCTGCCACAGGTTTATGTGAATTATATGTCAAGTCAGTGTTACTAAATAAGTGCTGGCTTTGTGTCCTTAGCCAGCAGTAGGAAAAAACTTTAAGTGCCTTATATCTTATCTCTCATATAATGAACTAATATCTAGACCTGGTCTACTTTGTTCTTTTCATCAGTACTAATTGCATCGCACATTTCACTGTTTCTTAATCAGTGATCAATATTTTAAAATGCCTGCAGATCTTTAAAGTCTGACTGTTGCTGGAGGGCAGATAATACTAATAAGACAAAAAAAATCTGCTCTCTTGCCTGTTTTTCTGATTTTTTTTTTGTGGAAGTTTCTTTATTTTTGATTTTCAGTGAATCAGGGCAGAGATAATCTGGAACCTATCCTCAAATAAGACTTTTTTCTTTCTAGAGTTACACGGTTTTCCCAAATTTGCATATTTTCCTAAAGCTGTTTCGAGCTAAAAGTATTTTATATTCTGCAAAGATTTCGCATGTGTGTTGTAGTGTGAGGACATTCAGAAACACACATGGAATATTGAACCATTTTCTAGGTATCTCAAAGATGGTGCTTTCCACTCCAGAAGGAAAATATGCTAATCCTCTCCCCAAATTCATATTGCTTAAAAATCAGAAATCAAATCACCTCAAAACTTGGGGCGTACAGCACTGATTATCCCAGAAGGATGGTTTTGTCTTGAGCTGTCTGCAGCAGCTGATCACATAATATTTTGCTTGTAATACTTGGGCAAAAGCTCAAGCCACAATCTCAGCCTTGGATACTTTATTCCTTCATTTGTTTTGACACAATAAAAAAAAAGACAAGTAAATGGATCCATTAATCTAAGCCAAAACCTGGGAGGAATACACTTGACTACATTTTTAATCATTGTAACTTTGCATAAAGAATAATTTTTTGAGGAATTTGGTGTACCAAGCGAGTACTTCTAGCAGGTACAAAAATAACATGGATAAGCCTTAGCTGATATGATTGATTCATCTTTTCATTGACCTTATGAGTTAAGTATAAGTCAATAAATTATTTTTATATCTGCAAACTTAGTATTTCCCTCAGCATAATTATTTCATACTTTCTTTTCCTTCCCAAGATAAAACTTGCTTCAATCCTCTCTTCAACTTTGAGGATATGCAGGAAATCACCCAGCACTTTGCAGTCTGCCATGTGGATGCACCAGGTCAGCAGGATGGAGCACCGTCTTTCCAAGCTGGGTGAGTTGTCAGGGAAACAGCCCATGCTTTCATAGTTATCCTCGTTTTGGAAAAGAGAGTCTTGATCTGCAATTTCATTAAAAAGTACTTGCATCAAGCACAGTTGTTGGTTTTTGAACTTAAATCCTGACACTATTTCTAAAGTACTAGAGTTCTGGGAGCTCTATTTTGTTGTGCCGGTTCAAAATAGACTTTGGGGCTGCAATTTTGTGTTTTAGCTCTGATAACTAAACTGCTTGTAAAGCAGTTCCTTGACAGATAACTGCATCTTGTAAATTTAAACACTGAGTTACCTTGTTTTGTAATGACATCCTGAATACAAATGCAAAACTAAAATATTACTATAAACAAGATATGCATTAACCTCTATATAATGTCCTTCCTAAGTCTGTGGTCTTTATGAAATGCCAGCATGGTAGATGTCGTTAAGTAGACCTGATAACCTACCTGGAAAATCCAAGTTGTTGGACAGTAGCAAGTGAAGAACCCCCCCAGAAGGTTGTAGACAGCTGCGTGCTCCTGACTGTGCCACGTGTGGTGCTGTAACTCTTGGAAACCTTGTGTGCCATGAGCCCTGTCGTTGCCAAAATGCCTGACCCATTTAGGTCAAATGAGACAGGTTTGCCTCGAGATTCCCCTTGGGTAGGAGTCAGCTTGGTTGAGGAAGGGAGTAGCCAACATGCCAAGGGGAGGATACCAGGCAAGGGCCAGTTGTTCTGTAAGAACTACGTATTAAGGAGCTTATAAGTACCCTTATTGCATGAGCCAGTCTATTTCCCTGCTTAATTTTTAAGCTGGTCTGATGCTGCTGTTAGCTGCAATGGCCCAGTTGTCTATTAGAGCAGCCTACAAAGCTATTTCAGTCACCCCTTCTTTGCACTTATTTAAATCATGAGCTTTTAAGTGCCTTAGCCCTCATGTCCTGAACAAGTGTTAACACTTCTGAGTTGTCAGCTGCAGAGGGCAACCATCGTGGTCTGTGGCTAGTGAAGACCTCTGCTTGATAAAATCATGATGGCAATGTAAGAAGCTGTATTATCTCTGCTTGTCCTCCAACTGGGAGCCCAGCACGCTCAAGTTAAGTTGTAGAATCATGGTTTGCTTTGGGAGGGAAATTTACTGGTTATCTAGTCCACCCCCCCTGCAATGAGCGGGGACAACTTGAACTAGACCAGATTGCTCAGAGTCCTGTCCAACCTGACTTTGAATTTTTCCAGGGATGGGGCACCTGTGACCTCACTGGGCAACTTGTTTCAGTGTTTTACCACTCTAATTGTAAAAACTATTCTTCCTTAGATCTAATTTAAATCTACCCTCTTTTTAAAACCATTACCCCTTGTCTTGTCACAACTGGCCCTGCTGAGAAGTTTGTCTCTTTCTTCCTTATAGGTCCCCTTTACTGAAATGCTGCAATAAGGGCTCTCACACCAAAGCTGTTGCCGTGACACTAGCTTTTGTCATGACAAGGTTTAACTTGCCAACAAGAACATCTAAGAAAATAAAAGCTTTTGCAGACCTTGGGTTTTTTGTTTGGTTTTATTTTGGAGGCTGAACTAGAGAAGCAGTAGGTGTAGTCCTGATGGGAAGCAGAGATTTAAATACATGCTGGGCAAATGTTTTCCAGCTACTCTGGGTAGATTTTTTTTTTTTTTTTTCCTCTTACTACTCGGTTGAGCTTTTGCTCAGAACTTCATTTCCTCAGAGTTTTGTTTCTGCTTTGCAGAAGATCAGGAGCATTAACAAACAGCTGTTTTAATTGAGCTTCCTCAGCAGCTTCATAGCCTTTTCCTATGCCTTCATTTTCTCCATCAGTATTAATGGAAAGCTGCTCTCATTTATCCTGTGGTAATTTGTGTGTCCCTGAAAACATGCACATTAGGTTTTTTACTGAATATCTAGGTTTCATTTCTGTAGTCTCTGATACTGCAACACAGGGGAGCTTTTTTTGTGGTGGACCAGAAGCCCAAACGTTGTAAATGTGGCTGGAAACTCATCTCTCATGTTCAAACTTTGTCATAAGTTCTAAGTGTTAACTTTCCTTGAAAAGATTCACTGTGGTCTGTTTTGTTCTTAGACATCTATCATTCTGTAACCTATAAAGAATATATGGGTTATGCTCATATTTCTGCTAAGCTACTTGCACTTGCTCATGATTTAAATTCAGCTCATACACTCAATTATCTCATGATGACTGCACTTGACATTAAATCTACAGTGATCACTGTCTCTAAATATGCCAGTGTACACTGCTGAATGTGGTGTAGTAACTCCTCAAACACATGCTTGTTGTAGGTATGTGTATCCCTCCATGGATCAGCTGGCTGAAATGATTCCTGGAATCCTGAAACAGTTTGGGTGAGTGCAGAATTTTTTACTTATGTTTTTCATTCTTCTCTCTATGTGGCTCACTGAAAGAGCAGGGCAGAGCAGGCATTTGCTTTGGCCTGTCTGGCATTTTGTTTGCTAGAGGTTTTGTTTGCCCTTGAGGTTGTTTTGTGCTCCTCTGTTATAGATGGATTACTTTTGCCTTGGTTTCTGAAAGAGTTTTTTTTTTGGCCCTTCTTGAAATGTCTGTTTATTTTTAAACAGGAAGCAACTTAGGAGAAATTCCATGTGCCTAATTTAGGGGCTTCCTCCAATATTTTCTATGCACCGCCCTCACAGGGGCAGGGCACAATCTGTTCTTCCCACTCTAACAACCCACGTTTTCCTGTGTGGTTAAGCAGACAAAAAAAAGCATGGCCCCATCTGAAGATATTTACTGTTTTGCTTCTGTGGCTTGGGTGTCCGAGGGGGTCAGGGTGACCTCCCTAAGCCTCTGCTACTACCAGGCACAAATGCCAGGTTGCCAATGTTGAAAGACCTAGTGGCAGTGTTCCTGGAGTGGAAGTGTTCCTGGGTTGTCTACCTGCACCGAGTTTGGAGGGTGTCCCCTGCTAAAGCTTTGCTTTGCTTAGCTTAGCTGTAGCTGAGGAAAAGCTCCTTTTCTGTGGAGCTCGTGCTCCTGGTACACAGTGGAGAGGTCAGGTGGACACCTCCAAGGGGTTTTCAGACCAAGCAGAGGAAAGTTGACATTCAGGGTTAGGCAGCCTTGGAAAACAGACAGGCTGGACCAGCACCCCAATTTAGACACTGCTCTGTTGTAACCAGCTGTTACAGTACCTTGGACCAGTTTACTTCACTACCTCCTTAAAAGATGTGTTTTTTGAAATGCCTAATGTAAGGCACAGAGTTGTCAATTCTTCTGCACTGGAGAAAAAAATGCTACCTATAATGTCAGTACCTTGAAAATCAATTAAACTGGAGTGTATTTACAAAGTCTTGATTTAATATTGCTAATGAGAATGAATACAACCCTCAGGTATTTTCCTAAAAGAATTGAACAATCTGTTTTGCTGAGTGGTTTTGTCTAGTCTTCCCTTCCATGTATTTTCTAAGACCTTGAAGGTGTGATGCTTTAAACCCAATTTCAGTTAATGCAAATATTTGGTTTGTCTCTGCCCTGTTTGGTTATGAAGTTTAAACTTCATCACCCCAGTGGCTGGATAGCAGGAGATGTCTCCCTGCCAGCCCCGTGTTAGAGAGGAACCAGTGTCCCAGTTGGGCAGCTGTAATGGGGAGGGCAGGGGGAAGCTTTGTGTTCAGGCTGCAGATTTCAGGTCTGTATCTTGTAAGTTTTTCTGGCAGGGAGACCATTTCCTCCCAGGATAAGAACAATGCTGTGGTTGCTCAGTATATTTACTTAAAGATAAGTGAGAATAGCTGCTGCCCTGCAGTGCATGAGGACCAGGGTCTTGCAAGTCTTACTGGGGCCACTGGCCTTGCTGAGGGTCCACAGCTTGCCCAAGCTGAGACACCCTTCTGGAGACACGCACTGGCCTGTGAAAGAGGAAGGCTACTCATGTAATTTGTTTTCAGCACCCTTCCTCATTGCCTCTTCCTTTTATTGCTGTGCAGGCTGAAGACCATCATAGGAATGGGAACTGGAGCTGGTGCCTACATCTTAACCAGATTTGCTGTAAGTTTTGTGGAGCTTCCCTAAAGCCTCAAACCTGATTTCCCTTACATGTTGTTTTTCCCCACAGTGTGCATGGAGAGTTCCTGTTCTGCTGTGCCCATTTAAGTATGCAAGCCAGGCTTTTAAGTGAAATACCACAATCTGCAGGATAGCTAATCCAGAAGACCTAGATTTTCCATTGTAAGGCCTGGGCTCTACCCAGTTAATTTGCAGAAGGTTTTTATAATGGGAGTTCTCTATTTAAACTGAGGGTGGAGAAAAAGTTAAATCTTAATGTTCTCCAGCTGCTCAGCTGAATTGCTTTAATGATTTTTTTTTTTCCATACATATGCTTGTTTTCTGCAAGATAAAACTGGACCTACCACTTTCCTCCCCAGGAGATAATTTGCTAATTTAAATTTTTTGCTGACTGTCAAGCTGCAAAGGATATCTGATGAATCTTAAACCTTCTCGTTTGCAGTTAAACCATGCGGAGATGGTGGAGGGATTAGTTCTCATTAATGTAAACCCTTGTGCTGAAGGTTGGATGGACTGGGCAGCAACAAAGGTAAACATCTTTAAGTTAGAAAAATAAATCTCACTGTAAGTCTGTTGAACATGAGGAGCTGGGTGAGCTTGTGTGTCAAGGCATGGATGTAAATACAAAATATCCTGGGATAATTATTTTGGAGTTTATTCTTCCATTTGCATACAGGGCTAGGGATAAAAAGTACTTTGAGAAAACAGATAGAGATATCTGTGGCAAAATGGAGCTACTGGCACAATTCTTAAGAGCTCATAACTGTTGGGGAAAACAGTTTACCTGGACATGGTAGGAAATATCTTTCAAGTAAACTTCAAGCATAGTGTAGCATTCAGTTCTTTCTTGTCCATGACTGTGTTTACCAGCAGTGTCCAAAATGTGAAGTAGAGCACAGAAAAAATGTTCAGAACATATTCCATGTTTCAATCATCCATGCGAGTCTCAGATGCCAAAAGGACTCAGAAAAGAGCATTAGCTATGGTGACTGTGGACAGATAATTCAGACAACCAGAATTTAAGTGAAAATGCTCACATATAAAGAAGCTCCTAGAAGAAACTTGCAGAGCCAGGATGCAACATCCTTTCAAGGTTTAGTTACTAAATATACTCTCAGATCAAACTTACCAAAATAAACTGATATACAAAATTATTTAAAGAATTGTGGTAACTTGTCTATATTGAAATGAACCAGCTTGACCCATTTTCATTCTCAGCCAATGTCTCACTGCATTAAATTCTTCCATATCGAGGCCTCCGCCTTCCACATCTCAAGTACTGCTAACCTCAGGAGTGTGGCAGGTGCCCTATGTTCTTGTGTCCTCCAAAGCAGGAGCCTGTGCTGGGGGTCATGAGCTTACAGTGCCAGTTCCATTGTACTGTCAGTGTTAGGGAGGAGATTGGGCAGTGAGGTTACATGGCACCCGTCTGACTGTTTTGCTTGGTGTTCCTGCAGGGAGTGATTCCCTATACACCTGTGTCCCTAGTAGTGAGTTCCCTATAGATGGAAAAGGCATCTGATGGGAATGACTCAGAGAAACATAAACCCCTAGTGGTGTTCTAGTTGGATTGAGGGGGAAAATATCAGTCTGTGATATTGTGCATGTAGAGAGAGCAGAGAAACATCTGTTGGTCTATTTATGACTAATTGGAAAGTGTCAGTTGTTCAGGCGTTGTGTTGATAACAGACACTTAGAGAATCTTTCTGTTCAGATTTCAGGTTGGACAAATGCTTTGCCAGACATGGTCATTTCACATCTATTTGGAAAGGTAATGTTCAAAAGATTCCTCTGTGTTTGGGAATCTGTATTTACCTCCTGGGTGTGGGAGGAGGGGAGAAGCCTTCCCTTAGGACAAAGTTAAACTGTGAGATAGGACTCGTTTGTGTTCCCAGCATTTTGGAGGCGGTATGCTGCCAGGGGGTTTGCTGTGCCCTGAGGACTCCAGTGCATCTCAGTTGGGACAATTCTGGTAGGGGCAGCTCCCTGTCTATGCAGCCAGCACTTAAACATAAGTGTTGTATATGGTCATGTTCTGAGCTGGATGACCCCACAGATTTTTATATGATATACTTGTAACTCTGGGACAGCTGGTTATTAGTACTAATGTGGCTCTTCAGTGCAAGCCTAAGCAAGGTGCTGGACTGTTTTCTGAGGCTACTTTGCTGTGCTTGAAATGCAATGGAAAACTCCATTCCACCAGAACAAGGAACTAATCTATAAAGACTTTAGAACTCAACTGTTTGAATGTTACTGATTGAAGTCCTCGAAGCTTAGTTATTTACTATTGTGAAATTGAGTTCCACCTTACATATGTTTGTAAGCTTTCAACATCTACTTTACCCTGGAAACATTTATTAGGCTTTTTACTCTGAATCTTTTTTTTCCGCTTGTTTTAAAACCACACACTTGTCTGACTGTAACCATCTGCACTACAACTACATGTTTTGCAATTGTGAGATCTTCACGTTACAACATACTGAAGCTTTAAAGTGAAAATTGTGGTACTGCAATCAGAAGCTGATATTAATTCTGGCTGGCATTGCTGGGTGCTGGAAGTTGTCCCTTCCCTCAAAGTGCACTCCTGTTGTGTAGATATGAGTCTGATATACAACTACTGTGCCATGTCTTCAGATCCCTTCAGAAAAGAGCCCCTATTCTGAACGATTCTGTCTCTACTTTAGGAAGAGATTCACAGCAACCATGACCTGATCCATACTTACCGTCAGCATATTATTAATGATATGAATCAAACCAACCTTCATCTCTTTGTCAACTCTTACAACAGGTAAATACATTTACCTGATTTCTAATTGGAAACTGTTTTAAGAGATTGTCTATCTCTTTAGAGATGGTATTACTTATGTGGTGGGGTTACATGTGTTCCCCCGGTATGAAGTTCTGTTAAGGGTGCCTTTAGGAATCTCAGGTGGTTTGCTTATTGGAGAAGGACCTTGTGAATTTGTGGGGTGAAAGATTGTACACTGGGATTGAACTTAGACCTTTATCCTTCAGTCTAAGTGGTTCTACATCAGTTATGAAGGCTACAACATGTATCAGATTAACATGTGAGTGTCTGTGCTTTCTCTAAACTAGAAGAATATGGAAGTATCTGTAGAATTCCAGTGTATCAAAAGCCTTTGTCCTCTCTAATTTTTTTAGTCGGCGAGACCTAGAGATTGAGCGCCCTGTTCCTGGAGTAAACGTGGTCACCCTTCAGTAAGTATTTTATTTGGGTGGTTACTGCAAGTCAGGGGCTGCCTTTAGGAAGACTTTGCCTCTTCAGACTTAACAAACGTTGAAATTGAAAGCTAAGCAATTCCTGACACTGTGCATCTGAAAATTTGGGCTTTAAAAGTACTTGAAAAGTAGGTGTACTTAGCCTCATGCAGAAATGTGTTTGTTAATGGAAACTGTAGCTCTGAATGCAACGAGCTGTGCCTATACAACCAAAAAAACCCCAACCTAAAACCATTTAAAAAACCAGACAAACAAAAAACATTCAGGAAGACAGAGAAGCCATGAGAATGACTGACTTCCAGATCTGTTAACAGACTTTTGCTTATGTTGCAACTTGTGCAACATCACAGTTGTCACGTCCTTCCTAGCTCAGCTGCCAATGGTTATACATAGGAGAGTCTGTTCCTCTGACAATCTGTTTGGAATTGGATGGACAGGTCCAAAAGTTGGAACTCAGGGGCCTGGGGGGTGGGGATGAGACTGTGATGCTGATGCCCACAATCAGTTTCTTACAAAGCAAGGAATAAGAGTTGGGGCTCTTAAAGCAAGGGCTGATTTGCTGCCAGCTGGTGAAAAGGACAGGTTCTCAGGCAAGGAATCAGAGCATGTCAGTAGATCTGTGGGTGTGATGTAAGGTTAAGGTGTCTGGAATGCAAACCAAATCATTTCCCCGCACTCAACTGTCTCACCCCTCCAGTGACACAAAATGCAGCTTAGGGCAGGTCCAGGCTGGGTCACAGAGATAACACCTTTTCTGTGTGCTGCTTTGCAGGTGTCCTGTCCTCCTGGTGGTCGGTGACAGCTCCCCAGCAGTGGATGCTGTGGTGGGTACATCAGGCCATCTCTGCCACCCTGCTGACGATGGGTGGGCGAGCCCAGAAGCTGCACAAGGCCAGCAGAGCTCCTGCCACACAGCAACCCCGCTGGCTATCAATCCAGCCCAGCTGGCTCTCCCCTTCCAGACCGCAGGAGAGCTGCCATTAATTCCATGCTGTTTGTCCCCTGTGTCCATGCACCATTATTTAATAGCTACCACGTTAGGAACAATCACCACAGCAGTTCCAGTGAACCACAAATATTTTCCTTTGGAGAGGAATCTGCTGCTGGTATTTCAACTTGCTGTGTGGTGCTGGAGCTGTGCCCTGGGTCACTGTGGAAGTGAAGAGCTTCTTTTTGACCATTATAACTCGCTCCAGATTACTGGATGACTTCAAATGTTGTGCCTTAATGGGCATGCCCAGTCTGCTGGCCCATGGCCACATGGCTGCTCACCACTTGGGACGCTACCAGATGACCCCAAATCACAAGATAAACAACACTTGTTGCCACTGAAGTCCCAGAAACAGATGAAAAAACCTCTAACTCTCAACTATGGGTTTTTACATGGAAAAAATACAGTCAAAAATGTGAGCTGACCCTGTTGGGTTTAAAGATGAGTATGTATATACATAGTCTTCACACAGAAGCAAAAGACATTCGGTTTAGTCTGTATTAAGCCAGAAAACGTGTTCCATCTGTTTTCATACAACAGTTCATCATTAAAATCTTGTGTACAATGCCTTATGCTGCTCTTTTTTTATATAGGTTGAATGCAACTCAAAGCTGGACCCAACAAGGACTACACTTCTGAAGGTAATAACAAAGGCTGTGCTTTTTAAAAATAAACATTCCTCTCCTATAAAACCAGTTGGCTTAGCTAAAAAAGCAGAACCAGAATGGTGTGTTGCAATACAGATAACACAGTGAGAATCCAGTGCTTATGTGAAAAGACACTTCCTTCAGGGTAAGAATATTTTAGTGGGCTAAACAAGACTAGGGGCTTCTTGTTAACAGCAGGGAATTTCTCAGCTTCTCCATTTTAAAATAGTAAGGATGAGACTTGAAATGTTCAATATTTCACATACCCATAATGAATTTGACTAGGGCTGGCAAAGCTGATCTTGAGGTGTTTTGAAAGGTTTGAAAAAGCCATGAGCAGAGTGGAAGTGCAAGCCAGTTTGCTCTGTTCCTGTACTTGCCTCTCAGCAGTAGTGTCAGGTGAATCGACAGCCAATCTGTCAGCCACAGTTTGATCACCCTGGTTTTTATGAAGGTACAGTCCAGGACATGCAAATTTTCCAAAAAGTTGATAAAATGCACTTTCAAACAGCAGAACGTCATGCAAAGGCTTTGGCTGATACTTGGCATTCAGAGTATGGATGATCTTCAGCTTGTAACTGATGAAGTAATAGCATGCAAAGAGTGAAACAAGTTTGGTTATGCTTTGCTGGGTGCTTTTACTTCATCTTTTATTGAGCTGGTCAGCAAAAATGATAATAAATATTTTTTAAATTAATGTTTATTCCTCCTAACATTGAGGAGTTACACTGCTGCCCTACCACGTGGGCATGGCAGACACCCTAAGGAAGATTCTGACACTATCTCAGACCCTGTATCAGCAGCCAGCCTTTGCTCAGTCCAGGGATATGGCTGATGCCAGATCCTGCTGCAGGCCTGTTTTGCTGCTAACTAATCCTAGATAGGATTTGGGGTTTCCTGTAATTTACAACTATACTGTTTTCAGCTTTTAGTGTTCCTTGGAACAGGACTGTTTTTGTTGGGTGGACTTTGAGGGGTGGAGTGGCAGGAAAAATGAAGTGCTCCAAAAATATTGCATGCTCTCAAGATAGCTTTTCTCATTTGGCTTTCCCTGCTTCCCTTGGCAAGTGAGGCTGATGCTTGCCATCCGCAATCTCAGCAAATCATTTTTCCCTCTCACCTCTGAGCTTTGGGTGTTTGTTTTCTCTACCCTGTTTGTCATCCAGGTCAATACAGAGTCATGTTATTGTAATTCAGAGCTGAACTTGTAACCAGGACTAATAGGCTGGTTTCTAAGAAACTGGTGACTGTTGCCTGGCAAAAAGCATTTGTAGCTCCAGCTGATGCTTTGCCTGAGGGGCAAGACACTTTGTGGTTTTTGGGGGTGCAGTCTTAGCTTTTATAAACATCTAACAGCTTACTTTGATATGTTCATCCACGTGTATATTACTCATACAACGAAAGGAAGTGTTTTTTCTGCCAGATAGTAAAAAGGTCATTTTAAAATATCCTGAGCACAAGTGAGTTCCTCTGGCGTTACACTAACTGGCTGTTCTCATCCCGTTTCAGATGGCTGACTGTGGTGGGCTCCCACAAGTTTCCCAGGTAGGATCTGGCTGGCGGAAATCCTACTAATCATGTTCAGCAGCATGTCAGACTGGGTGTTTTCCTGTAGGGTACTTGCTGTTCCCAAATGTCAGCCAAAAGGATGGCTATGATTTCATGAATAATGATGTCAGTTGGTCATCTGAGCTTTCTTTCTTTCTTTAAAGAGCAATGAAGGGCAAAATTAAGTTATTGTTTTCACTAATAAAGTCGTAACCAAATAAAGACATGAGGTGGGAATGAAAAGGTATTATTTTATGCCTGCTTACTAAGCTAATGTGGACTAAAGCTTGAGCACTAGCATTTTAAAACCATTCTTGCTTGGACTATTTATAGTATATATCAGGAAAGTGGGAGGCAGGAAATAACAATGCTATGTTCTTCCATACACTGACTTGGCTTGACTGTGAATGAAGTGGAGTTTCTGGAATATATTAAGCCATAAGTTCTAAGCTACTAATAAAATCAGGCTGTGAAAGTTAAAGTTTACCTATGCTCTTGTGTTGCCTCACTTAAACGAGTGGATTTGTAAATCAGCTTTGGAATGCGATCTAACATCTAAACAATTCCTAAGCAATATAACGTGGTGTTTCTGAACTTAAGGAAAAACTAAATCTTTAATTGCCTGGAGCTAAAGTCCCTGTACAGGCAGTGTGTGCTCCAGCAGTGGGAGTTGGGAAAATGCTTTTTTAAAGCCATACTGTAGTATGTGCATTGCTTCTGTTATAGAGAGTCCATTCTTGGCAGTGATTCAGATAGAATTATGCAAAAAATATTTTCATGTGAAATAATTGAGATTGTGAGGCTTATGTGGCCACTGTGTCAGCAGCACAGAAAAACAGGGAGTGCCTCATTGCAAGAATGTCAGTTGTAGGCAGTTGTGCTTGTGTATTCCTGGTGAGCTTTTTTTGCCCTATAAACATAACTATCAGCTCTGACAAGCTGAATTTGTTCTCTGCTGATTAGGAATTGCTCAGTTACTGATCCTGAATGAACTGCCTTGTATATTTTGTGAAGCCAGTTGTTTTACTTTGGTTCACCTGCTTCAGTAAGTGCACAAGTCAAGTTTGAGCCAGGCTTAGACCACTTGTCTTCTCTGGAAATGCCATTCTCAAATGCATGTATCCATTTTGTTAAATAATGGGGCAGAGGAGCAGACTATGGAGGGGAAGGGTGGAATTTTCTCTTAAATGAAGTTTTCATACATTCAGTAGAACCCAGAGAATGTTTAAGATGTCCCCAATAGGGCATCTGTGGCATCTCTAACATTGTAATGTAGCTAACCTCCTGAGCACTGCCCATGATAACTCTCTCTCTATTTTGCAGCCTGCCAAGCTTGCTGAAGCTTTCAAATACTTTGTTCAGGGAATGGGATACAGTAAGTATTGGTTTTATGGAATGGGTCATCTTGCTATCAAAGTTAATTGGGCATCTAAGCACCCAGAGAGTCTCTGATCCCAGATGTGTGATCTTTTCCCTGTTGGATATGCATTTCCAAGGGGAAAAAAACAACCACTGTGCCATCTGGGCAAAGGGTTTTCAGACCAAGTGATTCTATTAAATAGTAGAGAGCTTTGTAAACAGCTTATACCCACAAATACCTGTTTTACTTTATCTTGATATTTGAAAGGTGGCTATTTGTAAGAGTGTCCCCTCGTGGTGTCACAGGGTATGGTTCACGTGCTGCACACAACATTCAAAACCTCATTATCTCAGAGACTCCTTTGAGTTGTAGCTATTTGTTTTCCACATATGTGCTTCTGACAGCTGCTGTTGTGTGGATGCATTGTGAGCCTGGGCTGCCAGTGAAGGTTAAACATTGGAAAGTAATGGGAGATCTTTTGTTTACCTCTGGATTCTTGTAGCCACAGCAATGTCCTATAAAGCTGTCTGGAGTCCCTCAGCCCTGGCAGCTATTTTTGCCTGAGTGATTTGTGTTCCTTAACTCTATGCCTGGAGCAGGGGAGGTTCTTCTGCATGTGAAAAATATCTATTCAATCTTGAAGGCTTCTCCAAGGGTGGTTAAGGCTGGAGAGGAAGGCAAGGGCTTCCTTCCAAGCCATGAAGCCAGGTATTAATGGAAGTCTCTTCTTCCAGTGCCCTCTGCTAGCATGACCAGGCTGATGAGGTCCCGCACTGCTTCTGGCTCCAGTGTAACCTCTTTGGAAGGACAGAGGAGCCGGTCCCACACCGGGGAGGGCACGAGGAGCCGGTCCCACACCGGGGAGGGCACGAGGAGCCGGTCCCACACCGGGGAGGGCACGAGGAGCCGGTCCCACACCGGGGACGGTTCCAGGAATCGCTCCCACACAGACACACGGATCGAGCTGACGCCGAACTCGGCAAGCAATGCTGAACAATCAAGCCCCAAGTCCATGGAAGTGTCCTGTTAGGTGGCTGTGGGAGGTTTAAACTGGTCACAGTGTGAAAAAGTAACGGATGCCCCCTGTGTATCGCAAAAACATAACTGGTATTGATCTCTAGCTATTCTGTAGGATGAACTCTGTTCACCAGGGTCTGAGAGGGACCAAAGAAAAGAAGCATCTCATTTGCTCTATCATTATTCTTGTATCTCAGACAGCTGCTGCTATTGTGCCCTCCTTCAGTGGATGCCAAATTCTAAAGGATACTTGCCAAAAGCTGATGTGGTTGTAAACACTTCAGAGTCAAACCAGAATTGCTCAATACCCTTCTTTTAAATCAAAGCTGTTACAGGCCCCTTTATCTCTTATTCTCTTGAAGTAAACTGGCACAATTTGAGATGAGTTTCAAAGAGGGGGAGAGAAAAAAATACTATTATGGATGACTTTAAGAAAAGGAAATGAAACAAATGTGTTATGGCCTCATGTTGAAGCTGGAGTTGAATTCATTGTATATAGCTTGATTTCAAATGATAGAAAAGTTAACGTATCGTGCATTTATAGGCCTTCTAATTCATTAGTATTCAAGCCTGTTTTCCTATGTACAATAATATACTATTAAAATAGGCAATTTTAATGTGACTTTGAGATGAACTAAATCTTTAAGGTTTTTAATTTCACTTTTTTGAGATTTAGTTCCAGTCTTCCTTTCCTTCCCCCCTCCTCGACCCTAAAACCCGCTTAGCCAAATGAGGACAGGATTTGAATTTGGTAAGCAAGGTAGGATTTCCTGTTTGGGAACTTGGGCCAAAGGGTTTACCATACTGCAGAAGTTGGTGTGGTCGTAACAAGTAGGGTAGCTGTACATGCCAGCAAAGCAGGAACAGCTTGATTTTTCCTTCAGAAAGCTTCTTATCTTTGCAGCTCAAGTTTTTTGTGTCCAGCACAATTGTGATAAATTTGGATTCTGTAAGCAAAGCCAGATCCAGCTGTTCTTTGTCAGGAGAGATGAATAACTGTGAGATGGTGTGTAATTAGATACTGTACATTCAACTGCCATTAATTACTACATTTGAAACTGATGAGATCTCACTGGTGCTGAAAAGTGTATTCCACGAAGTGGTGGAGCAGCAACACTGTATCTCTGGAATACAGTGTCTAATGACTCTGTAAATGTCATGATCTGGTTCTGCATCTTTGCATAGCCTCCAGATACCTTGGGTTGCTTTTCTTGAAGCTAGTGGCTTGACACCTTTCTGCCACTCAGAATTTCACAGTTGGGTGTTCTTGAATTTGTCCTTCCATAGCTAGTGGGACAGGATTTCCAGAGCCCCAGTGCATACCTGCTGGATTGCAGTCCTCACACAAACAAAAAGCTCAAATGCTGAGCAGTTAAATAGCAAATGTTAATACTTTGGGATTGCTTGTTCAGAAGAACACCATCTAGGTTACTTTATATTGACTAACTTCAGCTCTTGTGTAGAATATCCATAACAGTTTGTGGGAAGAACAGACAATTTCCAGAAAGAATAAAGCTATTGTGTAAAGTCTATCAAGAAAAGTTTCTTAATGAAGTATTTGTATTTATTTCAAAACAAATAAATTTGTAACTTTGCAATGTCTGGTGTCTTCATGTTTTATCAGGAGTAAAAGAACCTTTTTCAGTCCCGTATTCTTGTCATCCCTTTGTATCAAGGAAATCTTTTTGATTTTTCTCATATCTGTGATTCCCTACTTTTGTGCTCAGAACTTTCCATTCTCCCCTGTTCCTTCCCACTCCAGCCTACTACTTACTCTACAAAAACACCACACAGTTCAGCATTGTTGCTGACTATTTTAGTACTAAAGGATAATTTTGCTCTAAGAAATATAGAAAAATTTTGAGCCTTGATGCAGAGTAGTATTTGCTGTTGGAATTTTTCTTTTTCTTCCTGGATATAGTGCTGTCTAGTGCACAGCTCTGTGGTCTGTACATTGACTTTGTCACTGAAGTTGGTGCCATGCTCATTGCATCCTTTCTGATCCCGATTTGATCTGTAAATCCATTGATGTGACTGTCACAAGTGTCTGGAGGTGTTTGGGCCTCTTGACTGAAACTGCAGATGCTGCTTTGAGTTTCTAAAGGTGGTTCTTTTTGCACCCCTTGCACGAATCTAACTTTAGGAAAGTAAAGGTTAACCTAGTGACTTACTTAACATACTGGGGTTTTCAGGGACAGGTGGCTTGATGACTTTGCTGGGACTATTTCAGGCTGCTCATTCCCATCTCAAAAATCCTGTGATAGGAAGATGCAAAAGCAAATATTTGTCCTGTCTGAGCCAAGGCTCTGCTAGATGTGATGATTCAGCAGCCATGATTGGACTGATACCAGCAAAGGGCATGACAGCCAGTGTCAGTGAAAACAGGAGGAACCTGTGCCAGCTCATCTTACAAAAGAAGGGCAAAGTTAAGTTCTTTGCTGAGCTTTTCTGGGAATGGCTAATCATTCCTTCCACAAGGACACCATGGTGTGCCTGTCAAGCCTAGGCAGTTTGTTTTGGTTTAATGGGGAGGAACACATCCAAGCCTCACTGAAGCACAAAGGGATCTGCGAGCGCTTCTGAGCATCAAGGAGTTGCTAGGATCACTGTAAATGTCAGCTGTGCAATAATAAGTGTTCACTTGGCAAAGAACAGTGTGTTCCTGCAGACAAAAGCTGGAGGGCAGGACAGAGGAGTGGTGTCTTACCTGCTGCAAGGAGTTATGACTCCTTTCCCTGCAGTACTGATCTCCTGGCACCTTCAACTTGTGCTGTTACTGAAGAGATGCAAGTGGCTTCCAGATTTATTAGAAATTTTTATAAAAACTCTTCCCAGACTTTGCAACAGCTAACTTCCTCATTATTGTTGGAGACAGAATTAGCCTGGATATTGTAGTGTCATTAACCCAGAAAAGATGAGCTGGGGTTTCACTTTTTTCCAAGTATGAATGGCCACCAGGGAGCAAGGAGCTACTCTGGCACAGAGGAAATTCCAGCTGGATAACGGGAGGTTTCCAGAAAACCAGCCCACCCCTCATAGGCTTTTGGGGTTATAAAGAAAGAAGACAGAATGGGCTGTCAGGGACCATGAGGCTTCCTGATTAAATAGTGTATCTCAATGCCAAATCATGGCTGCAGTGGTGCTCTTCAAAACCACTCATAGAAAGGATGTCATTGTTGAAATCAGAGTTCTTTCCACCTCTGCCTCACCTTGACATCTACTGTACATTATTCTGGCTAAACTTAAATACCTTTCTCCCTTTCTGTCCTTGCAGAGGGGGAGGGGGAGGGGATGTGCCAATCCCATGTTATGGCAACAGGACTTCTGTGCTGAAGGATGCTGCTTTCCTCTTTAAATGTGTCTGACTGAACAGCTGGAAACTTTAACCTAGATGTGCTTTTGAGGTTTACGATTAATGTCATGTGTTGTGAGTGATGGACTGGAGTGAAAACTGTTTATAGCAAAGCTGCTTATTTTTTCTCTCCAGTGATGGAATCCTCTCCCTGTCTGTTTTTGCATCTTGGGCAGAGTATCTGCTGCAACCCTCAATGTGCCTGTAATGGGGTCTGTTGCATCCATCACTACAACACATTGAGCAGTGCTGCTTGCAGATTGGCCCTCCCCCTTCCCACGTGCTGTCTCCTTTTTTTTTCTTTTTGCACTATTATTTCACATTCACTGGAACAGAAGGTCTCTCCCAGTCTGTCTATATGAGCAGCTGTTTTGATGTGTGGATTTAGCGTTTCCACTGAGGCAAATACAGACTTTGTGTTGGTAGCTGATCACTGCTTTGCCTAATGTTTAAATAACTGAGAGAAAGGACATCAGGGTATTTTAAGAGCTCAACCCTTCCCCCTCAGCCCTTTCTAACAGACAGACACAGCCTCTGACTGTTTCTATCTATTGCTTCATTAAGGGCTCCATTCATTTTATAAACAACACAGCTGCTGACCAGTGTTAGGGGGAAAAAAAAAAATGGGAAAAAAGGCTTCTGATTGCAACTGCCAAACAGTTCGATGTCTGTTCCCTGCAACTCAGCGTGGGGGTGATTTGCTTACCCATCACTCCTAGGGGCTGCAGAAGAGTTGCTATTTGGATGTCATTAAAGAGGTAGCCCCACGTTCCATATACCCTACGTATTTTTTGCACTGGTTGATATGGGATGCACTTTAAACACTGGATGTAGACATCACTGGCCACATCCAGAAGATCCCAAGGGTTGGGAAAGGGGATAGCAGGCAGCTTTTCATTCCCAAACAGCAGCACTGCTGTGAGCTGTGACCTGCAATAGAGCTGCAAAAAGTATCCTTGGGTGACCCACTACTCTCTGCAATTGCTTGTGGCTGGAGTGGATTATGGTATTCAGGTCAAGGTCAGTGCGTGGAGGGGGTTGGGGGAGGGCAGGGCTGTTTGCTGGGCAGCAGTACTGGTGGAGGGCTGGAGCAGCTCCAGGCAAAGCCTACATGAACCAGAGCACTCAGAAAAGAGCAAGAGACACCACCAGCTTTCAGCCCTTGGGTCTGTGTGTGTGTACGTGTGTGCGCGCAGGTCCCCACGAGGCTCAGCACCCTACATGCAGAGCGATGGGCAGGGAGGGTGAGGCTGCTGAGCTGTGGCTTTGCCCCACCTGTTGGACCTGACATTGGCACAGGGAATGGCCACCCTGCTTGTAGAGTTTGGCAAACCCACCCCATGCAAAGGTGCCACCCAGCCTCTCACAAGCAGGGAGGTGCACACGGTCAGACCACCTTGCCAGACCTCAGACCCACATTTAATCTCTCCAGCTAGGAAATTGTCATTTTCTGAATGCCTGCAATATGTTTTCATTTATTTTTAATGATAACCAGTGACAAAATTAAAAAAAAAAAAGAATCTTAGTTTTTTACCACCAGCTGCCAGTGTTAAACCTTGACTCTGTGGCAATACCCTCCCTGCCACTCCTGTGGGTTTGGGGCAGCGGAGATCCCACAGAAGGAGGGCCTCGCACAGGGTCAGCACTTCATTTGGAAAGTGCAAAGTACTCAGGAGACGATGGGCTTCCCAGACAAGTGAAAGCAGCCAGGAAGCCCTTCATGCCAGATGTGCACTGGGCAGCTGCCGATGGGTGAGCAGAGGCTGTAGAGGCAGCAGGGAATTATGGTACCTTTGCTGAAAGCTTTTGCCAGAGGGGCAGTTGGCTGGAAAGTGTTCAAAAATGCGGAAGACTGCCCTTCCCAGAAAAAAGAAAAGAAAAGGCGCACTGAAGGAGAAGGCTGGGGAGAATGTGAAGGCACTTTCTTGCTGTAAGCAAGCACAACATCAACCCATCATGGTCTGGGACAGGAGGCCACTCCAAGTGCTAAATTTCCTACCAAGGCACGTAACCTACTTCAGGCAGGAAGGTGAGCTTGATTTGTGGGAAAACACTGCATGTATTTTTTTCTAGAATTAAAAGGTAGAATCCTTACTGGGATTGGCTCTGAGGGTGTGAAAATAAAGGGATACAGGACAATGATTCTTTAATATGAATGCTTTTCCCCATACCTTTAATAACCTTGTGTGTACAATTTCAGTATATGTGGCTGTTGCAAAGAGGTTACTCCTGCAACTTCTTAAGAGAGCTGATAATGAAGACATGCTTGGGCAGGTTGAGTAACACACTTCACTTTGCTCAAAGACCTAGAACTCTGTCCCAAGTCCAGTAAGAGTGTTGCAGAAAAATACCCCATATGTAGAGCCAGAAACAGACCAGCAAAGAAATGTGAGTTGGGAAACAACCGGCTTTCCCAAGCTGCCAAAATATTCACAATGAAGGAAATGTTCTCAGACCATCTCTTTTTACCACTGGCTCTTTACTTTTCTGTGTCCTCCAGTTCATGGTTTTGTCACAGATTGCAAATGCACACTTCGTCATTGGCCAGGCAAGGAGATCAGAAAAGGAAATGTCAGTGGCAGACATATTTCACCTTCAGTTGCTTGCCTAAGCTTCTAAATGAGGAGTCAATCATAAATTCATTAACCATTTGCCACTTATGAGGTTATTTAATATCTTTAAACCACAGCAGCAGTGTGCCATCTTAAAAAGCCTCACCATGATGCTTTATAAATGAGAAATATGTTATATTGCTGGAATAACTCAGAGTGACACTACCAAACCAATCAGGTCTTCCCATTAATTTTTCATGTATTTCAGTTTATGAAGCTTACAGAAATAACTCTATAAAAATCTTAAAACTGGAAAGTCACAATTTAAGAAGGTAAATGTATGAATATGCTCCTTTATATAGTGAGAACATTGTCTCTATCAGTTTAACAAACTGCTTGCTTCAAAAATTCCTTCAAGAAAGCTAGGACAAGAAATCTCAGGGTTTAATTTACAAGATGACACAGTTTTTCTGAATACTATGGTTTTCCTGGAGTGCTGCATGTACACAGCACAGCCCTAGTGAACACAACAAATATATAGCAACTGCACTACACTCTGTTTCCAGTTGCATGCACACCAAAATGGTGTTTTAAATTCCAGCCAACACTCCATGGAAAGGCATTGTAATAAGTTTCAAGCCTGCTTCTTCAGTGAGTGGATAACCTGCTTTCTGGGTCTCCCAAACAACGTGACTTGAACTGCTCTACTGACTGGTGAAGTCCCTACAGAAGCTCTGGTCACTGGCACTAGCTGGAGTCTTGCTGTTCATACCAGTATGAGCAGACCTTCAAAATCCCACCCTTCATCCTTGACCCCGCCTACAGGACCAACAGGATGATTGCCACAATCTGGATATGTGTCAAACTGTCTTGGGTTAGGCTGGATTGCAAAATTATCACTCCCGTCCTTTCTCTAGCGTTTCACTTGACCCTTGCAGCACACAGGCCTGATCCTGATATCTCCTCAGTGCTATTACTGTGGCTTTCTTGGATGATGGTATCACTTTCAGATCCCAACAGAGACCTAGGCTCATTGCACAAACGTACAATGAGCATCAGTTCCTCCTGGAAGAGTTTTCATTCTCAACAGAAACAATGAACAGTAGGTCCTTGTTGTTCTGGCTCTGAAGTACTGAGGAAAAGCGAAGCAAAGGGCTGGATCCATGAAAGCCTTTGGGGATCTAGATCCTCAATGAATTTAAACAGTAACCACAAAAGTGCTTTTGTAAAGATACATGATTTGCCCTGGCACAGAGGGAGCACGGGAACTGGATCTAAAACCAGTCTGTTGCCTTAGTCCTAGGTCTAATCTGCTTGTAAACATCCATAAAACAAAGGATCTCAAATGCACCACAGACTGCAGGTCAAGTTCCTTGGCTACAAGCGATGCTCTTTCAGAGCCACTGGACAGACAACCAGTTGCACAAGCAGTAGAGCTAATGAGGCTTGTTTTTCTGTAGATTTGTGTCCAATGTCCCCACAAGAGTCCTTTACAGCAGTGTAATAGTCGCTATTCTCCATCTGTGATTCCTTCAGCTCTGCCTCCTCCATGACTGCTGGTTTCCAGCTGGCACATCTCTTCAAAACCCCTTCAATGCTGCTGCTGAGGTGCTTGGGCCACGCTGCAGACGTGTTGGGTCTATTGGCTGCCTGGCAGGTGTGCGTGGGCTTGACAGGGACAATGTGGTGGGCTTCTTCCCTGTCCTGCCCTTTGATTTCATTTTTTATTGCAGGAATGGCAATGCTTCTGAGATCTTTACACTTCTGCCTACTTTGTTTGACTTCTCCCACAAAGAGACTGCCTGACAGACAAACGAACAGTATGGCTGCATATTCCTGGTTTCCTAAGGAAACCAGGCTAGAAACAGAAACATCTTGGGTGCGTTGGGCGAGATCTGTGGTTTCCAGGCATTCACTAAAAACTGACACGCACTGGGGCTGCTGGTCATGCATTAGCTTTCAATAGCCTCTTTTATCTCGCAGTGAAAGCCGTGCATTGCAGCCGCTGCAGCATTTGATTGTGGTGGTTACAGCATTAACTAATTGCAAAGCAAAGCAAGCCAGTTGAGGGACACAGTTTTTTGTGCATGATCTGGTACTGTTTTCTTGTTTCATTATGTGTACATGTAAGATAGAGAAACACTGATTGTACCTATAAACACACATTATACATGCACTCCTTTTTATGCACCACAGACAGCACCATAGGAATATATAAATGCAAATATACACATATTTATATGCATGGGCATGTTTCTATATGGTTTTAAATATAATATTATATACAACATTATATAAATGCCTGCACATATTTTATAGGTGCATATACATATACATATAAATGTGTATATAGGCATTTATTTTTATATATGAATATACACATATGTATATGCACACACACATATATGTATTTTGGCATTTTAAGATGGGCAAGAACTAGAACACAGGGTTCCAAGCCATATTTAAGGGATCTGATGGAGAAAAAGGTCCTAGTATGGCTTTCCTATAACATTTAAATACAAACCATTTTCCCTTTTGGAAAATACTGCCAACTTCTTGTCAAAGACCTCTTTTTGTATGTTCACATGGAACTTTTTTACCAAGGGATAGAGTTTGAAATGTAACATTCTCAGTCTTGCAAGTGCTGAGGTCTCGTGGAGGCAAATAGGTCAGATGTGACCTCTGCTGTCATATCATCCAGACCAAAGCTGTCATGAATGTGAATTTTGCAAGATGCTGGTGGCCTCAGTTTCCTTATCATCAGAGAAACAAAGAAAGCTGCTTTGCAGCTGCACTGGAATATGCAGGCAGGGAATATACTTCTTTTCTGTCACTGGCAATGTCATGGAAGCTTCAAAAAAGAAATAGTAAAAGATTTGAATTATGAAATGACCTAGCTCTGTGAAAAATATATAGGCCAAGTCCTTGTACACAAACTAAGATGCTATCAGAGTTAACAGCTTTTGAAGATATACAGCATTTTTCCTAGTTGTTTTTACATAGGCATGGCATTATTTTTAGCCTGTTCACAAGAACTTTTAATTCATCATATCTAGGAAGATTTACGTCTCCCAGAAATTAATCAAGTTTCTTCTGGGTTATCAAGATGAAGATAAAAAACGTGCCAACTGAAACTAAAGCAAAATAAGCGACAGCATCACCCCAAGTTCAGCCCTGTACTGGTCCGATCTCCAGACCATGTGTCACTCAGTAGTTCTACTGTGCCACCAGGGATTTTGGAAGTTCTTTTCATGCAGAAACACATTTCTGCTCTCCTAAGTGAAGCAATAAAAAATGTGCCATGGAGTGCTGTACTAACAATTTACTGGAGAAAAAGACTGGCTCCAGCATACGTCAGTGATGATAAATTTATTACTTGGAAAGTTTTTTCTTCTCTTAGACGGTATTCTCATGTGAAACCACTCCTGCAGGAAATGTTTACATTGATGTTTACTCTAAGCAGCAGCCCAGTTGGAACTAATGCAGCAGAAGCTATGCCAAGGATTGCCTCTCCTTCTGCATCCACACATTCAAGAGCTGATGGGAAGCCTAACACCTCTTTTCTCATTTAGCACATCCCCTTTTCTCTACCCCAGTCATGTAAAACAATGATTTGTGTTACTGGCAAGGAGGAAGTGGGAAGAGAGACCTGTGGGCTGGTAACACCATGGGGAGGAGATGGTGGTGGTGGTCCCTAGACACAGACCACACAATTTCTGTGTGAATAAACGGATGCATTAGTTCTTGTTCTTCATCTCTCATCTGGCTCTCTACATTTTATCTACGGAGATAGCCTAGAAGCAATATATAATCCATGGATTGGAGGATCTATCCTGAAAATATGAGCTCTGGGGTGGCTGTTTCAGATTCATTCAGACTGTTCAGGATCAGAGCAGGTAGAGAACTGTGAAAATGTCCCTGTCACAAGACACTTCAAGAGATTGAGGTGAGTCCAAGGACAGCAGGACACAGAAGTTCTTGGACCCAGCCTATTGCATTTAGAGACAGACTCATCACACAGATTTCAGGAGAAATATTCTTCTCCCTAGGCTTTTCCCATGAAATTCACCAAGGAGTAGGATCTGACTGAGAATGATGGAAGCGCAGTTCTAGGACTGATCTCAGTGTGACAGACACTAGACTTTAGTTGCAACGTCAGACCATCAAATCCTGATATCTAATGTGGAAAATAAAACATATGTCAATTTTCCAGCCTAGATAACATTGCTCAAGAAATGACTATAAGGATGTCTGAATCTCATGTCTAAGATAATGACAGCCATACTTTTCCTGTCATACTAGTTTCCTTTGGGCAATTAAACTGCTGGCCTAGTAAAAGACAGTGCCAACAGAACTGTCATTTAAGTCCCAGAATCTATGCCTAAAGGAATTTCTGTCTGCTGTTCATGGATTAAGATCTCTTAGAGTTAAAAACCTTGCTTGTTTGAAGCCTCCAAAAACAGTGTGGCAAAACAAACAGATTTAAAATCCTAACTCAGGAAAAGAAAACATATTGTACATTGGCAGTGGATGAAGATTCTCCTTTTATTTTAAAACCTCTGTAAAATCAGAGCAATGGGTCAATTCCAGCATTCAGCCAATTTAATTAGCGATTTCAGAGTAATCGTGGTAATGAGCCAAGTCGGCAAAGATGTCATTGGGGTTCCTGCAGTTCAGGTTGCAAAAGCAAGCGTTGATCCACATGATTTTCCAGGAAAATTCAGTTCCATCTGGGCACTGGAACCTCACTTCAATAGTCTTGGACTTGTAGGGTGTGCAGCATCTGTTGTCTGTGCAGATGCCACAATATTTGGGCCTGTATGGACTTTTGCTCACACATCCTGAGATGGTGTAGTTCATGGGTTCATTGGCCCTGTAGACAGCCAAGCACTTCTTCCCAGGCTAAATCAGAGAAGAAAATAAAAAGAAAGAGGTTAATATTCAACGCTGACACAGGTAGAACATAAAAACCACTTTGGTCTCTACAACTGTCTGAAAGGAAGTTGTGCCAAGGGGAGGGGGCGTGTCAGCCTCTTCTCTCAGGTAAATAATGATAGGACAAAAGAAAATGGCCTCAAATTGTGCCATGGGAGGTTCAGGTCGGGTACTAGGAAAAATTTCTTCCCTGAAAAAGTGGTTAAGCATTTAAACAAGCTGCCCAGGGAAGTGGTGGGGTCATCATCTCTGGAAGTGTTCAAAAATTGAGTAGATGTCGCACTTTTGCAATGTGGTTTATGCGGCATCGTGGCTTTTGGTCAAAGGTTGAATTTACTGATATTGGACATGTTTTCCAACTTTAATGATTCTATGATTCCTATATTTGAAAGGTTTTGAAGCTGTTAGGAAGCCTTTTACAGCCCTGTCCTAGAGGGTGTGACAGATTTACATGTTTAGATATATGCAACCAAAAGCTGCAAGTAGGATACTGGAAAAATAGAGTTCATAGCCATGACCAGATGTGCAACACTTCTTTTCCGCCAGCTGAGTGCAGGTCTGACTGAGCCAGCACACTTGTCTTGGCTTTCCTTGCACGGACCTTTTGGCTGGAGCTAAAGCTCTCAGGAAAAGGTTTTCATACCAGCATGTGGAAGCACAGGGAGGACACATTTTGGAACTCTGTGCAGCACAGTAAGTCCATGTACACACTCAGTCCCGAGGCCTGAATGCTGCCAAACAAAGGCTGACCCTATTTCCAGCTCAAGGGATGCACAAGGAAACAGTCCCCACCTTGATGTGCTGGGTTATATCCACCTCGCAGGGCCTCATGTTGCACAGGCGGCTTTCCTTCAGGAGCCGGCACTGCTCGTTGTCGTTGGAAATCCTGGTGGAGATGCCCAGCCCACAGGTCTTTGAGCAGGGACTCCAGGGTGAGGTGTGAACGATGCAGTTCTTCTGCCAGGCTTCATCCTCTCCCTCGTAAGCTGTGGAGAGAGATTAACCCCACATTATTGAGCCAGGGCAGCTTTACATATTAAACACCCTGTCCCCAGCTCATTGCACATTCAGGCCACTAACCCAAGTAATTAAACCACAGCGAAGTGGTTCAGCATTCCTGTGAACCCCCTCATCCCACCCCCTTTGTGCTGACCTACTTGTGTCAGACTCTCCAGCGCTGTGAGCGCTCGGGGCCAGGGCTCATTTCTTTATTCCCCTTCACAGCCTCGCACAAGGGGGTCCTTGTCTGGGACCCCCAGGTGCTGCCACAATATAAACAATTACAGAAGCCTGCGCCAGCGGGTGGAGAAAAGGGATGAGATCTGATCTCACCATGAAGGTTTATTTCTGAGCCCATTCAATTGGTTCCCTGTAGCAGAAAGTGGTCAACAGTCTCTGCTGGGTGGCAGAGGGTTTGGGAAGCAGCCACAGCCTTTCACTGGGAGGAAGAACAGCTTGAATAGCTCTCAGAGAGCTCAGCAGCCATTTGAAGAAAGGGTGGGCTCTATTTTGAAAGCAGCTGACAACCCCAGTTCAGGTTCCATCACAGCCTTGTACAAAGTCCCCACTGCTTTGCAGCTCACAGGACAGTCCACAGGCAAAACTCGAAAAAAAACTGCTGCATTGAGCTTGCTCGCTGTTATATTTATTACTATATTCATTATTATATTAAATGTAATAAATGGTAATCTCACTTCTGTAAAACTTCTCCTTACAAGAGAAAAGTCAGGAAAGCAAAACCGTGTTTTGCCCATCTGGTGACACAGGCCATGAGGACATAAGGACAATTTCAGTAGTAGATGTTTTGAATTTGGACCTACACCACATTTCAGAGCTACCAGGGACAGAGAAGTGAGAGCTAAACTTTGGTGGGTTTAACCCACAAAATGGGGACCGAAGCTTTGTTTCGCAACAAAAGGACAGAACAAGGATTGGGAAGAAAACTCTTACCACTGAGGAACTAAAATCCTGGTTTACCACAACCCCACCTCTCCCTGAGCTCTGCTTTTGTGAGATAGTCTAAAATATGGAGCTAATGTGACTAGTGTCACTACAGTGTATCACAGCACATTTTGATGATAAATTTAAGACATATGGCAAGCTGAGTCCATCTTAAGCATTTGGGACCATGTTTGAGGCAAGTGATACCACCTCTGTGCAGTGGGCTATGTTATCATTATTATAAATGTGAGTGTGAGGAAAGAGGATACTTTATGTGATACACAAAATAGGCAGCTTAATGATGTCATCAGTTCAGAATTGATGAAAAGCTATACTAACACAATTTAGCCCAACTCGCAGTGAAACTTTCACACAATAACTGCTTTCAGGGTGTTATGTAAGCTTGAAACTCCTAAGATACAGGGGCTTTAAAATTGCACTACTAAAGCAATATAAGTCTGGCAGAAAGCCTCAGTCCCAAATTAAACTGAATCCATTCTGTTTTCCCAGAGGGCCCAGACTGAGGGGGAAAAAAAAAAAAAAGATGGAGAAATAAAAAGAACTTGTGACATCTTCAAGGTTCCAACAGATGTGTGGTTCAAAGGGGGCTTTGGCACACAGGATCACAAAATGGGTACATGAGTATCTTTGATGAATCTCATATTCATAGAGTAATGGAATGGTTTGGGTTGGAAAGGACTTTAAAGATCATCTCGATCCAACTCCCCTGACGTGGTCAGGGGTTCCACCCACTAGATCAGGTTCCTCAGGGCCCCATCCAACCTGGCCGTGAACACTTCCAGGGGTGGGGCATCCATATTCATATTGCTGTTAAGGAGTTCTAGCACAACACTGGTGCTTGCCTGTCCTGTCCTTCAGTATGTGCTGCGTGGGAGTCTCTGTCTCCTTCACAAAGGTTAGACAGGTCTGGCAGTACAAGCTGATACTTTGCTTGTAGACTCTGCCTTCAGCTGCCTGATGGCAAAGGAGAGATCTCTCACTCTCACCGTACCTGCAGAGGAGATGTGACGTGGAGATGTCTTCCTGATCTTCCTGGAGTCATCACAAATCCACTGCTCGCAGCACTTTCCTGCCATCTTAATCAGCTTTGGGTTTGGGCACCAGACAAGCGGAGGACGCGAGTTTGTGCACGTGGGAACACAGCCCACAGCCCCATTGATGCACGTGCAGTTGTACTTGCAGTTGGGCTGAAACGTCTCCCCATTCTTATACCTGACTCCATTGAGGACACATCCCACACCAACAATCTCTGAAAAGAAAGAAAAAGAGAGAAAGACACACAGAGCACCATTAAAACAATGCTGGCAAGAAACAGCTCTGATGTGTTCCTTTACCAAGCTGATCCCTGGGCTGGCAGTGCTGCAGGGCGATATGTGCAGTGTGATGCTGAGCCAAGGGTAGTCACACCATCTAGGAAACTGTTTCCATTCTGAATCACAGCAAAAAAAGAGAATCTTTTAATGCTTCATGGAAAAAATAAGTTAGAAAATAAAACAAGTTTTATGCACAAATGCTTGATTAAAAAAACCCCATTTCATGGCATGGTGGTAGGAATTATTCACAGGAGGAGCAATCAAAATAATTAAAACAGATGTTGAGTGAAATTTGAGGGGTTTAGAGACACATAAGGGGACTAAAAGGGGAAGACAACCAAGGTAGCAAAGCAGCACCTAAATGGCAATGGATTGCTATATTTAGGAAACTGGATTCTACCCAATTTATCACAGAACAGTTTTCTTGGAAAATGAAGTACACATTATAAAGCCATGAAAAGAAGTATTTGATGGGTTTTTTTAATATAAAATCACTAAAAAATCAAGCCTTTTGATTACCCATGAACAGGAACCACACTGATTATAACAGAAGCAATTTTTTTGTTTGTTTCAATTTATGGACAGTTATTTGGAAACAGTGCCAGAAACTTTTCAATGGAAAATTCAAACTTTAGTTTTTTGTTTGGTCACATGGAGGCAGTGTACACGCACTGCTTGGGTTGCTTATGTTTTGATTTTTTTCAGAAATGGAGCTGCTGCAGGAAAACACAAATTGAAATGCTGGATTAAAATTCTGCAAAGGCTTCCTATTTTTAGAATGGGCTGAATGAAAACATCAAGCGCAAATCCCTTCTTCTGCACAAAAATGAGAGCTGTTGGGATTTGAAGCACAGATCTAGATCTCCAGTTCATTCTCAGCTCTAATTTTGATAATGCTTCAGCCTTTGTACTGAAAAATATCACTCAGTGCTGGAGCTGGACCTGAGAATTCAGGTAGACTTCTAGGTGTGCTCACGGATTATGACAGTTCAAGAAAATGCTGTATTTCCTGGTGTTTTCCTACCAGCATATCCCTCCTGGACTATGTTAACTCAGTGTCCTGCAGGTCTCATACAACAAGGAGTTCTCCGTGAGAATATCCCCAAACACAAAGGGGTTGTTGAATGCCTTCATGGTGAACCTTTCTAAGTCTGCATCAAAATTAAGCAATGTGGGGGCACATCCCTATTCCCTATTCCCACATGCACAACACCTGACTCCTCCCCTAGGCAGGCGCTCAGCACCCTGTTGCCTTTGCTTTGGTGCAGGGGAAAGACAACAACCAAAGAAGAGCTGCAGTGACTCCCAGTAGATTCCTATTTGATGTCTGCGAGGTTAGATCCTGGGACACACCTCAGCATGCCAGTCCAGACACAGCCTGAATTTCCCCCAGTTTGACCCCATTCCCTTTCCCAACACCAGCTCCTAACTCTTTCAGGATCTTTATTTTCCACAAACTATATTGTTTCTGTAGCCCTGCATGCCCTGGATTATCTAGATTCTCTAGGCCTAGCCGAAAGCATCCCCATGAAGAGCCAATTCCTCACAGCAGTTAGTCCCCAACACCCAGCACAGAATTCCCACTCACAGGAGCCTTCACTCACTGTGTGGTCAGGACGGAAGCTGTGGGCTCAGAGTGGAGTGGTGACGCCTATATGTGGCCCAGGATACAGGAAAGAACATGTCAGCAGGCCCTGTCCTGTGCTTCTACCTGGGTGCTGAAAACAAGGGAAAGGCCACAAGTTTCTCTGGCAGTCAGAGACAACCTGCTTCACTTCCTAACCATGGAAAGACCTTCCTCCCATTCCCCTCAGCTGTGCACGCCACAGTGCCCCTCCCCATATAACCATAAAGGTCACACAATAGTATACACAGGGGAGGTATCGTCATGGCAGTAGGGATGTGCAAGTGCAGACTGGGAATCCCTCCAGACCTCACTGGAAAAACTGGGGATCAATCTTTCTACATCGTGGTGCTGCTGCCATAGGCACACTGAATGCCTGTGGTGTGTGGGAGGACTGCAAAAACTAAAAGATATTCAACTAAGAAAACAGCCATTTAAATAAATAAACAATTGAGAAGCAACATTAAGGTCTTTAAAGAGGCCTAGGAAGGCTGATAGCTTTGAGACAACATCCAGCTTCTTTTCCTCTTCCAACACAGGGCCAGCTGTAACGATGTCATTCTTGACAATGTTTGTCTAACCTGGTCTTACAGACCTCCCATGAATACACACACTCCAGACAATACATTTGAATGATCTCATATCCTCTTTTCTTAACCTTAATCTTTTCTAATCTTGAAAATCACTGTTTAAGCTTACAGCTCCTTGCACGTAACTTCTCTTGTGTTATTTTGCCTGTATCCTACAAAAATCTGGTTAGACTGCACTTCTTGCCTTTTTTTTTTTTTTTTTTTGTGGCTGAGCCAGTGCAAAGCCAAAGTCATTTCTTGCTAGACTTCCCACCCTTCTGCTGAGGAAGAGCAATGCCTAGTATCATTTCTATTGCCCACTACTATGAACCGTGTTACTCCTCAGACCTGCCCCATGTGTAATCTCTGCAGATATTCTAAGTTTATTGAAGTCCACAGTTTACAATCTTTTTCCTCTCCTGTGGATCAGTTGTTCTATCTATTCATCTAGCAGTCAGCTCTCCTCCAGGTTTCCTTTCACCTTTACATTTTCTATTAGATCATTTATGGTTATGTTCCAACCCAGAAGACCCTCCAGCTAAATGGCTTTTTCCTGTTTATGAACCTAAAGCCAGGACCATATGTTCTAATAGCCTACTAAGCAGCAGCCTTTCTAATCAGCAATCTGTGTGGTTGTGCTCATGATCCTTCCACTTTTAATCATTCCCAGAGTAATGGGAGTAATGATTTTCAATAATTTCTGACTTTCATGAGAGGATCAGATTCCCCCTCATGTTCTGGAACTCAGAACAAGTAAATATATCCTTGACACACAAAACACTACCTAACTTCTTTTTGCTCTTCTTCTTGGAAAACATTCCAGTCACATGAAACCAAGAGTTTGTTATGAGAGGCAGGAAGAAATCCTTCTGCTTCATGGCAGCCAACGTGACTGTAACCATTGTAAAATTCAGGCTAAATTTGTCCCTGTCAGGCTCTGATGGGAGATGGATCATTCCTGACCATCTTGAAAGGATACCACATGCTAGCCTTCCAAGGTATCCACTATAGGGAATAAGCCAAAAGTGTCCCCTTAATGTCATGGGTTTCATGTAGACGCCCACATTGCTTGTCTGTAAATCCAGCTGCACATCTATCCTTCCTTCATCCCCAAACCAATACAGCACCTTCTCCTGTTACAGGGAGTGCAGAATCATCTATTTGCACTTCTGGAGACTTCCAAATGCTGGTTGGTCTTTGCTCTTGGCTGCAGACATTCAAAGAGCAAGAATTCAGATGTCATTTCTCATCCAGGCAACTGCCCTGAGAACAAAGACAGTGACAAGGGAATGGAAGATGACCAAGGAGGAGCTGGTGAGCGTGCAGCCAGGTATCTAATGAGATATAGCTCAACCACTGACGGGAGCTGCCGGCGTATATCTAAGTCAAAAATATATGTACATCACTTACGTGCACATACTCCTATTTCGTACCTAGGTCTGTCTCCACTGTAGTCACAGTACAAGCCCCTGTGGAAGTCACAGGTGTCGGCCTCCGTGCAGCTCTCCCCACGCTGCTTGGCACACGTCTTGCAGCAGTCACAGCCGTCCGTGACCAGGCTGATGCCCACTGGGCACCGGGGTGGCCACTTGGGGCACTCGCAGGGCCACTTGCAGTACTGAGTCCGTGTGTAGGTCTCTGTCGTGGCCGGGACAGTGCTGGTCTTGGTGATGGAGGTCTGGGCAGTGGCCTGCAAAAAAAGAAACACAGTTTGGAGAGTGTCATGGAGAAGTAGGGGCTGCAAACCTGGTGCTGATTAGTCCTCAGTTAAAATCCCCTCCAGACTAATGAGTTAAAAAAATCACAACAAACCAGCCTGAAAGTTAATTCAAAATCTGATCATCAGATAAAAAACCTGATCAAAGTAAATCAAGGTAGATAAAGGACTTTGTGTAACATGGTGATAAGACTCCAGGTCACTCTTACTGAGGTCATGGAGTACTGGGACACCTTAGTTCTTATCAAAACCCACAGAAGGTAAAGATTCATTGCCTTCTGTGCTCATAAGTCCCTGCAGAGCAAACTCTGGATGACATTTAACAGCACCAGCCACACTTGTAGTGGAGGAAGGGTGCAAATCAGTCCAGTGACAAAGCAAAGGTGTGACTTTTCTAAAAGGATCACTGCACAGAAAACCTGTGCTGTACATGCGCGTCATGTACAGCCTGTAGCTCAGGCACAGAAACAAATGGAGTTATTCACATACTATCAACAGCAGCCAGAACATGGCACTACTTGGGCACGTGTGGTGGTCTAGAAGCCCCTTCTAGTGACAAGGTGTGAGGGCTGCAAAAAATAAACGTGTAACTCTAAAAAGTTACTGAAAGGAAAGTCAGGCTCTAGAAACTGCTAAGGCTATTCCATTCATTGCTGGCTTCCTCATACTGCATTATCTATCCCCAGTGTTTTGTCCTCTTTGCAGTTTGAGATGTCTCAAACAAAATGCCTGCAAACTACTCTCCATGAATAAAATACCTCAACCCACAACCTTGTGGGTAAAAGCATCCCCAAGATTTATGATCCCACAGTCAAGGAGCTATCCATCAGGATACCTCTGCAAAGCCCCTTTAATGTCTTTTACAATTTCTTTATTAGGAGGCTCAGATTTTGATTAAGCACATTTCTAAACCGGCTACTGCTGGATCTGAAGGTGTATTTAAATATCTTAGTAATTGGTTATCCTATATTTAGAACACCAAATTGTGAACACATAGCTAATCACTGCCAAATAGACAATGTGTTTGCTCTGGGCATAATTCCCAATTCCATTAAGGCCTCCTTTACAAACAAAAGTTGGCCTTAAAGTTGGCTTAAAAACACCTTTAAACTCATGTTTAAACTAAAACATGCCAATACAATTTACTCCCACTTTATGTCTCCTTGATGCTGCCAAAGTTGTTAAAAGAGGAACATTAAGATTGATGAAAATCCCTGGCCTTTTAATCATAGGATTTTTTATTCCACTCACAATCATTTGAGTAGGTGCAATAATCTGCCACTTGAGAAGAGAGGCCTCCTCAAGTGCAATAAACCTATTTACTTTGTTGGTGAGCATTTTAAAAAGTGCTTAATAATCAAATCCAGATACACAGACAAAAGTCACACAGCTATTTAAAGAGCTCACTGCCACAGACCAACCCTGTAAGTAAATCCCTTCACCATTCCTTGTCTCTACTGTCAACAGAAGCAAGCAAACAGCTTCTCCCTGTGCAGATATGAAACTGTCTGTGAGCCAACACACGTAGCAAAGAGTCCTGCTGCTCCTGTGGCTTTAGTTAATGTGTGAAGGACTGAGGCCGAGTTCTTGTAAAGGACTGGATAGCTGGGAGACATTTGGAGGCTTGTGTTAGGCAGGAGTTCAGAGTAAATGATTTAACAGCCCTTCCTCTAGATCTAAAGTCTGAGCTGGCCAAGGAAGCCTTTCCAGTGTCCGTATAGTGACTACCAGCTGTAGTATTTCTTAGCTGATATTTCCTGGCTGAAATATCCAGTGGTGTGGCTGAGGAAGCCATAGTGTGGGCTACATAAACATCTTCAAATAATCAGCATGGACAGGTTTCAAAATGCTATGACTCCTGCGTTTTACAAAAAAGGAAGGCATGGAGTGATGGAAGTGGCATCACGTCCTAGGGCCATCACCACCTAATCAAAACCAGCCCTTGGAAACTGTTGTTCAAGGACTCTTTAAAAGTATACAACCTGTACATCTTCCAGGCTCTCCTCCTCTCCCCTCCTAAGTCCCTCAGAACCTTACTATGGGAGAAACAATTCTGTAGATTTATAAACCTATTGGCTTTTCCTTTTCCATGGTCAGCTGTCATCACTAGAATATCTAAGTCCCTTTGGAAAAGTCACTCAGCCCTACTACTTCAATGTTCCAGAACATTTTGGAAAATTGATACTTCCTTGTTAATAAGTATGTTGGTTAAGTCATCATAACTAATGCTTTCCACAAGTGCTATCAACAGGAAATCACACTGTAATGGCCTTCCCCAATGGCCATCCTCAACTAGAAAAAAAACCTCCAAACAAAGAAAAAAACCACTCATGTAATTTAAGGTTTCAGGATTCGTGTATTTAAGGTCAATATAATGTATAGGAGGACAATGATTTTGTAAGAAATCCAAAATAAGAGTAAAGAGAAAATTAACACCAAAAGTCACAGTAGTGGGGATTTGAAAGTTTATTTTAAAATGTCAGAAAGATAAAAAAATGTGCCTTGTAGGAAATTAATTTTACTAAGTACTGGTAATTAATCTATTTTCTTTAATTATTCTTCAATCTTGGAGTCTGCACATTTGTCATCTTGGATGTCAAGGAGAAAATATTCCACCAAAATTATTCATGAGTTCTAATTTTTCTGCTTTTGGAGGTACAAGCCCATTCTTATTAAAACAAGATGAAGTATTTCTCACTCTGCCATGCCTGATAAGTCTCTATTAAAGTCACTCCTGATTTATTCTTGGTAAGCTCCAAAATTACTTTCTTTTTGCATCTGCAGAGCAGATTGCTAGCAACAATTTTCAGCTAATTTCTGTCTTCACATTCAGGAGGAAAGAAGGAGAAAATAAAAAATTACCCACTATCTGCCATAGCCAAAAATTACCCACTATCTGCCATAGCCACAAACTCAGTATTTTTAATAGCCATGAGTTTACTAAGTTTAAAGATACAAATGGATAGCAGCATTTCAGCAGCACATTCTACTTATTGGCAAAGTGTATTTTCAATCTGTTGAAAAAGACTGCAATTGTAAGTATGTTTTAATTTTAAAAACTGGAAAGAACAAGCTATGGTGTTGGAATTAGTGTATACAGCCCAAACTTCAAGCCAGGCAGATATATTAAAGCACTTTTACATAATGCATGAGGAGCCTCTGCCTTTGCTTTAAAGCAGCAAACCATCACAATATATTCCTTTGTTTCCAGCCTTTACAGATGTTTTAAAAATATATTCGTGTGTATTGATTTTAATGTTTCAGTGCTGCAAGATCTTACTCTTAAAACCTTTTTCTTTCAAGCATTTTTCTCATCAGCTGGGTGAAGGTAGGGAGAAGCTATCCATATTCTTTCCTTCCAGTTTATTGATGGGAAAAAGTTCAGAAAGGATGGTGAGTTCTCAATTCTGATCCTCTGGCCATCAACAGAGCTGGAGAAATGGTTCCGCAGCAGCAGAAACCATAGCACTTTATCACCTTTTACTGTTTTCTCCTTGGGGGTAATTTGACCTCAAAGGTGGACTTTTTAGTTCACTCTGAGCTGCCCAAGTTGTGTTTTGCAGGGCACATGACATTGGGTGGACTACATTTAATTTCTCACAATAGAACACATTAAATAAATGTTTTTAACCTACATTTCTGATACTGCCTTTCTGAGCAAATGCCAGATGTTGTTGATAGAGGGATACCATGTGATCTGGATTATCTCCTGTTCTCTGTCTCTGACATATTCACATTATGATTAATGATGGAATGATTAATGAGGAAATTTTATTAAAACTTTCTCCTTACTACAAGGCCTGACACCATCAGCCTGTCACTGTTTAGAAACAATTCCAGATTTTGCAGTTTGGCTATTCTAAACATGAACACTGAAGTTAAAAACACAATTTTAAGCAGACACCTTGGGATGCACCTCCCAGGAAAGAGTTGAGCATTTGTACACATAACACATCTGCTTTCCCCTGGTTCCACCTACTGGCTGAACTATTGAGACAGCACAGGCAGAAACGCCTGTGGAGCCAACTCCAATGCCACAAACTACATTAAATATTCCCATTATCCATAATTATTTTAAAAGGCGGAGACTCACATGCACATTCCCAGAGTTGCAAACGCTAACCTGACATAGCATGTTCCCAGGGGAACCCTGGAGCTCAATAAAGAAGTAAAAAATGAAAAGACAAAAAGAAATATAAATAATCTTTTAAATAAAGCCACATACCCCTTCATCCCTCAGTTGTATTTCTGGACAAGCATAGAGATTGCTTAGTTTCATCCCAGAGCTGACAGAAGTTAAAAACTCATAATGCTTGTCAGAGAGATGGCAATGAAAAACAGGACCTGGCTTACATCAGTGGGCTTAAATCAGGCCCTCAGGGTGGAAGTTTGTTCTTGATTTAGCTCAGTTGAAACTTCTGTGCTGAATATTTCTGAATATTTGCACTGTTATTCTAGCCAAAACAGATGGGTTAACAGAGAGCCAGTTCTTACAGAGAGATCAGCAGTAATCACAGTACCATCAGGACTTCCTTGCTGTTAAACTCTTGCAACAAATCCCTAAGTCCCCGCGAATGCTCATAAACTGTCACAAGCTAATACTAGGGACAAGTAGCAACAGGAAAGAGATACAAATCAAATTCTGCAGGACACATAATGGTTAGAGGAAAATATTATTATTCAGGGCTCAGCTTTCCCAGAGCACACATGAAGTTCTAGATACCTCATTAAAATTGATCCCAGGCATGAAATCTCAAGAACATATTGTGAAATAACACTCTGAACCCAGAAAACAGTTTTAGGGATATCAGGTGCCAGCTGGATTTATTCTTGCTGTTCATGGTAGGTTGAGCAGAAAGGAACATTCTGCATGAAGCAAAACATTCAATAGCCTAAGAAAAAAAATACCCACAGTGAGTCAACAATTATATGTCTGTGGATCCATAATGATGAACAATCAACTTCCCATAACTTTATTTTGGGAAATGTATCAGTGGGAAGAATGCAGACAGATGTTTGGAATAGTCTTGTCTAACTCCGTTTAGACAATTACAGAGTAAAGATTACATACATTCATCTCTTTGCCAAAAAATTGCTTATACTGGCAAACACAGTGTGACCTCGCATTTTCTTCATATTTTTCCATGGAGTATCCAGAGGGAAAAAACTTCCCTGTTAGAAAGCAACCTGATGTTTCATAGCTGTTGCCCCAGTAAAAGTAGCACTTACTTAGAATAGGGTGACCTAAAAACATTTGGGCATCGCTAACAAATTGACACTGTCACCACAGACCCCACAAATAGGGATATTAAACAGCACAGTTTCTGTGCTCTAAGAACATTTGAACCTCTTGTGCTGTGTCTGGTTTGTGCAGCAAATGAGCTCATCCCATGAAACAAGCTTGAAGTGGAGTTTGAAAAGTAACAGGGAACATCTGGAGGAGCAACAAGGAAAGTCTGCAGAAGGTACAAGCAGACAGACTTCACTTTTAGGAAAGGGAAAGTGTGTGTGGACAATCCAAGAACACAGTTAGAAACCATCCTAAAACTGTACAGTACAAGATGTTGACATATCAGCCAAAAGCTGGGTAACAAAAGCAGTATCAGTTCCAGCTGCCAGACAAGAGCAGACAGGTTTGGCAGAGGTTTTACTTTGCAAGTGGCCTTGTTCTGCATTTGCTTATCTCCTACTTTTTAGTCACAGCTTTGAAATAAAAAGGAAGATGCTTCTTGTCTTCTTACCCTCTTGGGGACACTCTCTTCCAAGCTGAGCATAAAATTATTTTCCAACTATCAAAGTTTCTTCCTCCTGGCAATCCATACTAAGGGCTAGTTATTTGCTGTCATTTTGCAATTGTTAGTTTGTTTAGGTGGAATATAGAAAAGAGTCTGGTCTTGGTGAGATATCAATAGGTTGCTTAATTTCCTGGAATACAGAATTGAGCCCTCACTTTAAATGGTGTATCTGAGAATTGACAGTCGAGAGGATGGCAACCAGGATGGTCAGAGGCTGAAAGGAGAACACACTGAGTGAGCTGGACTTGGGAAGTCTGGCAAAGAGATTGCCAGGTGATCTACTATCAGTCCACTCTTCCCAGTGATAGCAGTGCGTAAAACAATGGGCAGCAGCCACAGAATATAGTTGGGGAGGTTCAGTCTGAACACCAGAAAGGCAACTTCTTTACTAGCAGAGCAATGCCTCACCAGGACAGGTTATGCAGGGAGGGTCTGAATTCTCCATCCTCATGAGTTGCACTTAGACCTCCAGAGGGCACAGACAACCAGCATTCCTGGCAGCCTGTGCATGCCCACCTTGCCAAAACCACATGTGGAATATGCTCATAAACCCAAACAACCAACAGGAAGTCTTCACCAGTTCAGTTCAGCATTGTGCCACCTCAAGTCCGGTTCTGGCTCAGGGAATAAAAACTACTCTATTTGTAAAAAGGTGCATATAATGCAGATAAAAGAATTCTACTTTTCAGGTCCATCCCATCTCCTATCATAAGCTCAGCCAAAAAAGCTATTTGACAGCTAATTATTATTATATTTGATAAGAGGAAACCCACCATAAATCAAGCTTTGTAACTGGAAGATTTCAAGATAACAGAATGAAAGAGAAGCTGCTGCTACGGCTACTTTAATGGCCCCTTTGGAACACACGGCATGCAAGGCTTCATCCAAAAAGACACAGCTGCCATTTAATACAGTGTTGTATCATTATATCTAAGACACCCCAAGGCTCTCAATGAAAGGTGAGCAGTCTCTGCATTGCTGCATCCCTGTGGTTAAGCAAAAAACAGATGGAGCCTACAACTTGTCTGAATAAACAGCAGCATTTCCAGCTATAGAGTCCCATCATGAAAGGATATTTTTGTGCCAAGCATGGCATATTTTGGTAACTGTAGCTTATAGTATGTATGAGATCTGTTAGACAGAGAATGCAGATGGAAGACATAGCTCAGCAACATCCTTAGGGCCAACAGAAGATGCCAGACTTGTGCATACTGTAGGAGGACCTCAAGATAATTCAGAGTCTGATTGCAGAACATTATGATCCAGCTTAAAGTGATATATGTTATCCTACCCTTTGCCAGGAAAAATCATTGAAAAAGTCTCTTGTGGCATCTGAATTGAATTAGTTCTGTGTGTGCAAAGAGATCAGTAAAGCAACATTTGTATGTTTGAAGCCAAGGCATCCACATCACAGTGGGTTGTCTGATCTGGGTATGGTCTGGCCATACTTCTGTGAGGAAAGCAGCTTTTCTTCACAGAATCATGGACTCCAAAAGTTCAACCAGAATTTAACTACTGCCTAAGGCTGTTTCTAGAAAACCGAATCAGGAAAGCACCACCAAAACACAGAGTGGGAGAGGGGTATCATCGGATTTTTTCTTAGATCAAGGAGGGGAAAAGAATAATGGCAATAGTGCAATTCTAAGTATCAGTATGCCAAAGCACATCCACATGATTGCTGTGTTGTGCTTGCAAGGACAAGCCTTGCACCTTGCTCTCCACCATAGCTCAGCTTAACTTGTGATACTTTCACATCTGTATTGTGAAAAATTCAGCTGATATCCCCCACCACGAGATCCTCTGAGAAAAAACAGGTTAACTTCCAAAGATCAAATGGAATAGTATTTAAATTAAGGAAGGGAAACAGGACTTGAAGACAATGGGATGCATCCAAACAGCAAGAGGTTGGACTGATGTCCTGAGCAAGCACTAAACATCTGGAAATCTCTGAAAGCAGGACCATGGCAGTGCTAACACACATGGGAAGTGAATGAGAGTTGTCATCACACTGAGGCAAAAGAAACTCATGCAGAAAACAAACCACAAAACCTCCCTGCAAGTTAAAGTCATGTGACATGGTTAAGGCAGGGTGATAGATGAACCACAAACTTGAGAAAACTGAAGTGCCCATGTCACAAAGAGGAAAAGGGGACTTGAACCCCTTCTACCTTTTCCCCCATCACTCTCCACGGGCATCTGATCACCTTGACAGCAGGGCAGAAACAGTGCCATGGCCTGTGCTATTTCCAAGGGTTATGTTTGCTGCCTTCACTATTGTATAAGTTGTAGAATCACAGAAGATGAGGTGCTAATGTGGATGTCTCAAACACCAATAGCCAAATAGCTGTGGAGCCAACCTGAGGTTGTTGGTAATAACACTCAGTGAGAAAGAAATAGGGGTGATGGAGGGACCATATGCAGATAGGGACAGCACTTTTCTGGGATAAATGTCCTTGTTCTGGCTCCTGGAGATTAACACAACACAGTACAGCACAAGTGCAGGAATGAGGCTGAGAAGTGGGTATGGACTGTAGGGGGGACCAAGACCACCAAAGACCCCAAAGTCCTCTGACCCGTTTCTAGAAAGGTCAAGAAGGACAGATTGTGCATGTTAAATAATTTGCTTAGAAAGTGATAAACTTATCTCCAGGGCAGGGAAATCTTATCTGTAAAATGGTACTTCTATGAAGCCCAGGTGTATGTGCCTCAGGACCCTGGACACCCCTTCAGATGAACCAACAGGACTGGTGATATTTCCCTTCCTTTCTTCCTTTCTCTCTCTTCCTCTCCTTAATCCATCTCTCTCTCTTTTCTCTTTCACAATATCTTTTTATCCAAAACCCACAGCCATGTGCTTACACTAGGAGAACAGGGACTACCTTATATCAATTTCCATGTAAAATGAGTAATTTACCAAGAAAATTTTGTAAACTTTTGTGAACCCTCTGATTTTTATCATTCCTTTCAAACATGAGCATCTATGAATCTTGGGTGCTCCCTCTTCTGTAAGGGTGGGACACCACATAAATCCTTTCTGCCCCTTTCAAAATCCTAGACAGTATTCTCACAGCATTTCTCTTGAGTACTACAAACTGATTCACAGAGACACACGTCCAAACAATCTTCAGTTCAGAGATCTGAAGGAAAGTATAAAATGATACACAGCACAGAGCAGATGCTGCTTTAAATCACATCCTCAAGGAACTGAAGTACTGAATTCCCTGGAGAGACATTCTCTTCCAAATCTGTTTTCTTCCTAAAGCTGGTATCAAGCTTTTAGTCATATCACAGGGTACCAATGTCAAACAACTGCCTCTTAGAATCTCCCCAACAGGTTTAATTATGTATTTTGTCACTGTAGCATGTGCCGAAGAGATTCTCAAAAAAGAGTTCTGAAGTCCTTTGCAGCAGTGATACTTGATGGCTAAAAAGAGGACCAAGCAGCAGAATGCTAAACACACGCTTCTGAGCACTTTTTCTTCTGACTTAAAAAGCGAAAATCCACAGAACAGGAACATACACACATGCAACAATAGACTAAAGACCATTAAATAAAACCAGTATTCAATAGAAACACAGCTGCAAGCTCTGCATGAGTTCAAATGTACATGGAACATAGATGGAAGGAAATCTGCGCCCATGCACAGCAGGTAGGCAGCAAGCCAGAAACAGGGTGGCCCATAAGCTAGAGAAATGATTAATTGCCGTAAGCTCATATTAGAAGTTAAACTGAGATCAGCACAAACAGCCTTGCCAATTTTATGGTGAGATCATTTAGCAGGAGCATGGTGATTAGCTAGCGGCTTTCTTTTCCCAAGCTTTGCTGAGCTTATCTGCCTAAATCCCTGGAACAAGCGCAGGCTATCTGAAGAAATTTACTAGCTGAACATGTGTGACAGAGACATTACATGCCAAAACATGTACACAATGACCCTTCCCAACAATGACATCAAAGATCGGTAGGCCTAAAGCTATGAGAGTGGAAAGGAACAGAAAACAAATCTGCAATTTGTTAGCTTTTCTAGATGACATTTGAGATACTGAAGCAGATTGGAATACAGGTTTTGTAAGCAGAAGGGAGGAGACTGTAAATTGAGGATACTCAGTATACTCATCACCAGATGTACCAGATCCTGAACACTCCTGTGCTGAGTTTTATATGATCTGTTACAAGTGACAAGCCTGCACAAGTAGTTTGTAGTCTACCAAAACAGTTTGGAAAGAAACATCCTCTTATTTTGATATCTGGGAAACAGAGCTGGTCATATTCTTACCCAGCTCCTCAACTCCATCTCAGTGGTGGTCAGGTGTGAGATACCACACAATACCTAATCAAAGAGATATGCAAAAGTACATCAGAATTCCACAGACTGAATGCCATATAGATTGAAACTAATCCCTTAAAGCTGGCACCAATCTGAGACAGATGAGTTCTTCATAAGAGACATTAACCTATCTGGGGTTCACACAAGAAACCAACATCAGCACTTCAATTCCAAGACAGCATCTAAAAAGACATGTAAAACCACAAAGTGTTTTTACATATTATTAATTTTCTTAATGCTGTCATTAACTTCATGTAAACTACAGGCCCAACCACACACAAACCAGCCTCCACTTCTTTTTTAAGAAAGGAAAAAAAAAATCTGCTTTCAACACAAGTCCATCAGGAGGGTAAAGTTTTGGGGCACGCAGTCATTTGAGGGTCAATTCATCCCATTACAGGTAGAAAAACTATTTTCTTCTCCATGTACATGTGCACTTCAGCTCAAAAATGTCCTGGAGCAAGTCACTAGCTGATGGGCTGAGGCTTGAGCAGCAGGCCTCAGCCAGAGTTGACTTACAGGATGGATACTGGGCCCTGTGTGACTGACACCAGCAGTATTATTTAGCTAAAAATAGATGACAAAGATACTTATGCTAGTTCTTTGCAACTTTGTGTAGTTATCTGCAAGAAATATATCATTTTAAGAAACTTTCTCAACTGGCATGAGTAGAGACTTGTTTGCAGTGAATTTTAGGGGAAAACCCTCCCAGTCAAGGCCTGGGCTCTGGCCAGGCCCTGGCCCTGGCTGGTTGGGAAGTGTGCCATCAGATCCAGGAGTTTCTGTGCTAAAAATATAATCAAGTCACTTTGATTTGCTGATTTGGACCTATAAAAGCTGGACCCACTTTTGGGGCAAATTTGGAGAGCTCACCTACAGATGGATGCATCGCGTAGGGTTTTCCCAATTGCCCGGGAAAGGTTCTCCAGGTCCTCGCTGTGAAATGGGGATCCCCAGTGACTGTGGGCTCTGGGTGATGGTAAAGTATTTAGGCAATCTCTCTCACTATCCTTTCTCTTGTACAGCAATGATTAGGTGCCTTACCTCGCTTATTTTTGCTTGTTGCTAAAGCCAAGCACGTAGATTTAGTGAATGTATCATTTTACTTTTATGTTACCTTAATATTCATAGTAAAATAAGATGATTCTTTCCATCGGTGTCTGTGTTCTTCAAATCACCCCCGTCCATTAGCAGGACACCAGCTCATTGTGCAGTGTTGTAGAAGATTTCAGGTTTGGTTTAAGCAGTTACCACATTTGTGAGACACTCAGTAGATCAGTGGGATCTCTGGCACGGGTGACATTATGTGTTAAAACCTGCACACTCTCAGCTTCTCTGAGCAAGGAGTGGCATTCACAGCTGCTGGGTGCAAATCCTGGGGCCCTCTCTGCTGACAGCAGAGGGGATAATTGCACTGACCACACAGGAGACTCAATAACTCTACATAAAATGCCTGATTTTCATGCAGCTAAAGGTAGAGAACATAAACCTTAAATAGGAGGACTAGGGCATGACTTTGCTATTTGAACTCAGCTTTTAGCCTCTCTGTGTCTGCACAGGGATGGTAACACTTCTTTTGCTACATGGAACAAACCCTGAAGATTGTGAGCTGCCCAGACCATGGAGGAACATGCAGCTGTCAGGGAGATGGCAGCCAGGGAATAAGGGTAATGGAGATCCCAGTAGCTCCCCTGTGAAGATATCAGTATGGATAGGGAGAGGTAGGAAACCCAGAGCTGCTAAAAGAACTATAAGCCCAGGGCTTTGCTGGTGCTGTGCCTGGGAAGAACAAATTTCTACCCACTCAGCCATAGAAAAATCCATATTCAGCTATTAGAATATGAATTTTTCTGAATATGACTTTCAGATATATCTGGAAGAGTTCAAATATGGAGGAACACCACAGCTACTTTAGCAAAAAGACAGAGTTTCTCCATTTTGTTCACATAGGGGAACAATGATCTGTCAGCCAGCACATTCTTCAGGCTGGATATACTCGTAGCTCCAATAGTAGAGAGGTTTCACTCAGGAGGGCACAGCCAGATGCAACCAGGTCCTCACCAACGGGTGTGTTACCACCAATACCATCAATTAAATAGCACAGACCCTGAATGAAAACAGACACAGGTGAAGATTTTGCTCTTGTATGAAGGGCTGAAAGACTTCTGGCATGTAATTTATCCCAAGATGAAGTCTGCTAGACATTTTCTCATCTCATGCACTAAAAATTTTGTTTACAGAACTCTAGTACATTGGTTTTCTGTAGGTGCTTTTGCCAGGAAATTTAATGATTTTAATTACTGTGAATTAAACATAGAAGATGTAATTACTTTCCCTTCCACAAACACAACACCACCAAAGTTGTTTTCACCAACAGCAGGAGGAAATCCTGCCCTTTTTGAATAAAGTTTTAATCTACAGCAGGATGTGCAATGTGTAGGGAGGTGCAAAAAGAAGAAGGAGGAAAAAAGGATACTCTGGACAGATAAGGGGGGTAATTTTCTTTAAGGAGAGAAACTGGTGATGCTGAAGCAACACAACTGCAAGATTTGAGGGTTAAACTGTCTGTTTACAGAGCCATCCAGTAGGAATCACACAGCTGTATCAACAGGAAACTGGAATCTGGAGTCAGAAGTGCATTTTTAAACTTGTCCTTTTCTTTCTCAAACCTACCAAGGAGATTAACAGTAGAGATTTAATATGAAAAAGAAAGACCTCAAGTGTGCAAACTCTGCAGCAACAAAGTGCAGCAAGGGGAGATAGCAGGTTCCAGTGTGCTGGCACAGCACTTACCAGCTATAGCATCCACTTTCCAGCCCACCATGAAGACATAAAGCCTATTCAAGGTTGAAGGAAAACTCACACGATGGGAATTCACTGGCATGAGGATGACAGACAGGCCCTTAGGTCGAGCTGAGCCAGAAGCGGCCAAAGTGCTGTGGACCAGACTTCTGTGACTGTCCATCTCTCAACATACCCCCCACATTTTGCCTGGTCTTCAGCCACTTTTTTCCTATATCTCCTACCCTCCTTGGTTGAATAGCCTTAAGAAGTCATAATTTCTATTTCTTATTTTGCAATTTCTTCAGCCAAGGTCCCAGCCTCAGAGGAGTGTCCAAGTCTCACTGGTTTCAATTTGGGTTCAGACACAAAGAGAAAAAAATGAAGAGATGTTAGAACATTGGTATGGATCTGACCCTACACAGAGCTCCCATTAGCCTTCCAAGAAAACAGTTGAATTCAGCATTTTAATTGTAATACAAAAGGACTTTTCTTCCTCTCCCCACCTTCCTTTCCCCCCCATTTCTGCTACAGTTCATCAGAACTCTATAAAAATGGCAGGAAATGCACTTGAATTTTTTATCAGAAGGTGAGCAGAAAACTGTGAATTTTGTTACAAAGCCCTTGGAGTATCCTTCCTACTCAGTCTCTTTATAAGAAGAAACAAACCACAGATACAAGCAAGCAAATCTTTTACAAAGTGGTTGATGAAAAATGAGAAGGAACAACATTTTATTTTTCCAAACACACTTATTTTGTCAGTCAACAACTAATAATTCCAAGTCTGCTACAAACAGCACTATGGTTGAAGGGAGTTTAAGGCTGACCCTTGGGGACCAGGGTCTCACACCTCATGTTTACAGAGTCCATAACCACTAATCCCCCAAATTAGAAGGGAAAACAGATATTGCCTGCTTTTTAGTGGCTTTTCAGAGAGGATGCCTGGGTTTTACATTCACTCTGCTACTTTTTTACCTGATTTTCAACCTTTAAGAGGGATTTAGGTCCATATCCTCTTTCTTGGGGTTTGGTTTGGTTTTTTTTTTTTTCATGTACTTACTCAATTCAGGGTAAATGTTGATCTATCATGTTGCAGATTTTAATAGCATCAAATAATCCACACAGATTGACAAAAAAAAAAGTGCGAAAACTGTAGGGAATGTGCATCACCTAAACTTTAATAGCATTAAAAGGAAATAAGACGATCACAAAATATGAGATTAAAAAGTACCTAAAAGCACTGGGGGTTTCCACAGGCGGAGCTTGAAAATCAGGGCAACTGCCAGGAGGCAGCAGTATGTTCATAACATTCTGATCATTTGGAATGACTACTATTCAAATACCTCAGAAAGATTTATTCAACATTTGTGAGAAGGGAGTAAAAGAATGGGTTTGTTCCAAAATAATGTTTCTTCAGCACTGAACTGGGGTTCATGAGAAAGTTCCCATCAACAGATGCTCTTACATTGTCTCTGCAGCTCAAACTTAAGAGAAATTTCTTTTTAATATCTTGGCTACTTGATAGCATTCTTTAAAGAAACCTTGAATTCAGATTCAAAATTTGCACCTTGATGTTCTCTGAGATTTGTAAAGTTTCCTCACTTTGTCATGGGCAATTTCTCCACATCTGGTCCGTGTCGGTCTGGATTTCCATGGAGCTCACGTTTAAAATTCTACAAACCTGGCATGAGAAAGTTCCTTCTTTTGGATGCTAACTCATAGCTAGGAAAAATAATTATTTCCCTTTCTGAACATCAGCAGCACTTGGCTGAGAATATTTGGCTTGCAAGGTTTGGATAAAGCTGGTTAAGCCCTCAGGGCACAGGGCCTTTGCTTTGTGGCACAGCTCTGCAGCAGGCGCTTGCTCCTTCCCTGGAGCCCCGGCCAGGGGGAGGCCGCTTGAGGCCGTGGGTGCCCAGGCCCCAGGGTCACTGCTCTGGGCTTAGCTGCCTTGGCAGCCCCACGCTGTGGCCCTGGGAAGCAGCAGGTCCTTGGTGATGACAGCACAACACCATGGGGTTCTCTCAGCCACGTTTTGGCTGCCCAGAGCAGCAGCTGAACAGAGCATCAAGGATGAGAAGCCAGCAGGGAGAGAGAGCCAAAGGGAGCTTGGAGAGAAGATCACCCATTTCAGTCTCCCATGTGAGGCTTGGGAGATGGGTTGATCCAAAACACTTTTCTGAGGGATATATTTTTAATTTTTTTTAGCAAGAACTGATACAGAGGAGCAGTCAGAAGAGTGATGGCTACAGACAGAGTCTTGTGCCACGTGCTATGAAAGAGAAGGAAGAGGTGATGATGAGTCCCTGAACAGGGAGTTCAGTATGTTCCTCAAGAGCTGGTCCGGAACCAGCAGAAAGAGCAAATTTGTGCAGTGGGAATGAGGGGATTTAGAAGAGGTCAGAGCCAGTTCTTGAGCCAGCCTGAGCTTTGGGCTATAAACATTATTCCAGACATGCTTGAAGTTCAGATCCTCTTTTAATACAAAACAGAAAGCACCAAAAAGTCCCTACCACCCCTAACAAAAGCAATGGGGAAGAAAGAAAAAAGACAGAGGCCTTGACTTTGGGGACAAAACTATTGCTGTTGAGTTAAATACAGTGGAAACTACAAGTAAGGAAAAGAGAACACTTACTGGCATAAATTCATGAAGAAAAAAAAGAAAAGGAGTGAAATTATTAGTATAGAAAAATGATGAATTGGGCTCTGAACTGGAGTTCTGAATGAATTCCCCTGCTCTGATAGTTAGTGGAAACAGAACTGAAATTCAGGGCTTTGGTAAACAGAAGTGCCAGAGAATGAACTTAAAAAAACTGGTGTGAGCAGTAAATATGAAGGCTGATATCCTCTCTCTGAATGGGAACGCACATGTTACTTACATGTGCAAGAAGAGCGTGTCACATTCTGTTTCTAGGAGGGATTACTCATGGTGGAAAGAAGCATCTTTCATGAGGATGACATTATTAAATAATCCTGTTTTAACCTGGGGCCCCAGAGATGAAGTGACTGTCCCAAAGGCAGACAGGATATTTGTGACAGAGCCAGAAATAGCATTTATATTTCTTGTTCCTACACTGTAACCATACCATGATCCCTCCTCCTACACACAGGCAATAAACTAAGTCACTGACTTCTTACTGGATGCAAAAAATAAATCATTCCACTGAGCTGACTCTCAGGTGCTTTCAGCTCAGCAAAATCACTTGCTTAGTGTTTGACTTTCAACTATCACATGCACCTGATGCCTGCAAAAGAGCAGGACTCCTTTACCTCTCCAACATCCTCAGATCCAACACATCAGTGGTGCTCAGCAGTTTATAGAGTGATGAATCTGTTCAAAGCGATGAAATGGGTCTTTCACACGTGATTCCCTCTTGTTTGCAGACAGCTGTGACACTGCTGGGGCCCAGGGCTAAACCAAGCAGGTGACAACATTTCTGTTTGTGATCCAGAGACCTGCTGACACTGTGAATGGCATAATATAAAACAAAACACAATCTTGCTCGGACCAGGGTATTGCTGTCACTTCCCCATCCCAAACAACGCCAACCCGGACAGTGGCAACACCTCAGCCCTTAAATAGTTAACACTGCTGCTTCCATCCATAGAGGAGGACACCAGCTGAGTGATTTGTCTCTCGGAGGATAAAGATGAATTGCTAATTACAAGGTTACTGACATTTTGGTCTCCTAAACCCCCGACACGCGAGGGCAGTGTTGGTGCACAAATGAGGCTGTGGTGCTCCCCCAGCCCTGCACAGAACCCTGCTTATTCCGAGCATCCCCCCTGGCTAAGGCTGCTCCACAGACACCGTTTGTACCAGAAAAACCACATTTGAGAGGTGTATGGGGAAGGGAAGGGAGGCGTTAAGCCAAAATATTTATATCGTCTCAGCTCCCACTGCGGAGGCAGTTTTTCTAAGGATGTTTCCCCTGTATGTTAGAGGATGAACAATGAAACCAAGATCAACCCCTTTATAGTCATGTAGTCACACGGGAATGAAACAAATTCAATTATTCAGCTATTGCTCTATAAAGTGTTACAACTATCGAGGATGTAGAGGTTTTAAACTTTGATGCCATAATATCCATTTACTCCTCTAATCAAATACTTCAGCCTCTCAGATGGTATTCTGGAAACCATTTTAATCCAGCTGGGGCAGGGAGAAACGGTCAAAAATAAGGCACAAACATCTCCTCAAGTGCAAGCGGACTGTCAGTATGATACATATGGAAAAACTGATACAAACCAAAAAAGTACAAGGGGTGGCTGGGTGGGTATATGCATGTGTAATATATATATATATATATATATATATGTAAATCACACAGAATTAAGCATATGATCTATAAAAAAGCAGAAACATCATATCTGAGCCTGAAGCTAGGCATGTACTGCATTGTTTCACCACAAACCTGGGAGCTCACCCACACCCAGGCAGCTTTGGTGGGCAAGGAATTCACCAGCCTTCGTGAGCATGATCACACCACCTCTTTGGGGAATCCCAGTGCACTGAGGAAAGTTAGTACAGGCTTTGATGCAAAAGCTGGAAATATAAGTCAAGCAACCTTCGGAATTCCACTACCTATGACCCCTTTGTCAGGCTCACAGGGTGCTGTGCCTCATAGAAATGTTCAAATAGAGGTAATTTTAAAAATGCACACTTGGGACTCTAGTAAAACAGTGAAAATTATTAGCGAATGGTCTCCGTAAATGAACTGCAGTGTTACAAAGCAGGGATGTCATTTTATATTTAACTACTAGGGTCAAACGTGGAAGAAAAACTTACAGAAAGGAGCCAACTGAATTTGCCCTCATTCTCTGACATCAATGTATATCAGCCCACACACAGATGCTGTGGGTATGATCCAGTCTTGTAAAACCAAGATCCAGCAGGAAATATTGACAGCAGTACTTATAAATAAATCATCTGCTGAATGGCTGAAGTAGTTAATGGAACCTGGATATTTTCCTAATGATTATTTTCCACCCTTTTTTTCCCTCATTAAAATGTAACAAAAGAGTTTTATAGTTTAATCCACTTGCAGATTCTTAGCACTGGCTGCAGTTTTTGTGGTTTGGTCCTTCCTTGCTAAACAGCTAAAATGACCCAGCTGTTACACTAAACCCAGGGAATTGGTAGCCTGGAGGCAGCCAAGGACATGTGCCAGACATTCAGAGGAGAACTTAATTCTCTCCGTATGGATTTCGGTGTCTTTTCCTGCTTATCAGCCCAGATACAGAGAGTTCCCTTTGTCACAGCTGACACAACTTGGTGACCATAAGTGTGAGCTATAGCCTGCTTGGTCATCACATACATCCAGGAATGTATTGGTGGACTTGAAAAATCAGAAAGGAGGATTTGCAAGTCCAAAAACCACAGATACAGAGTGACCTCATGTACCCACAACTACGAGAATGCCAAAGACACATCAGGCATGGCAATGATAATGACACAGGTGTTTAGAGCACAGCCAGGAGATTCTGTAGGATAGCCATGGCACTTTCTGGGGAAGTTATCAGTCTCTGCAGAGTCCTGGTATATTATTGTCTGCCCAGTGCAAGGAGGCTGGTCCCTACATGGATGAAACAAGTTCAACAGAGTCCGTGCTTTGGGTGGTTACTGGTGTCCCCAAAACACCTCAAACTGTATTTCAGCAAAGCTATGCTACATTTTTTTCCTCTATATTCTTCTTTTCACAGGCCAAGGATATGTATGTGAAGATGAGGAAACTTCAGCAAGAGAAAAAACCTTCCACCCATCCTGCCCTCAATTGTTACTCAAAAAGCTTCAGTAAGGAAAAAACAAAAAGAAAAGCAGGATGGTAGTCTGGAAAACTGGAAGAGCACGGAAGGAATCAAAACTTTTAAGCCAGTCAGAAATAAAGTGTGAGCTGCATTCACAAATTCTAGAAAAGGAAAGTGCAATAGTTCACATGTAGCCAAAAAATATTGCTACCTTCTAATAAAAATAAAAAAGAAAATTTTAATAATAATAGTCTATGAGTCATTCAGAGCCATTTTGGTCAAAGTTGTGAAGTTTGTGTGGGCTGCACTGTTTCTGGTGGCATATAGCAAATCTTCTGTCAGATGTTTTACAGAATTACAAAGTTGCTTACTACTACTCACTCTACTGTGTTCTTTTCCTTACATACAGATAGCAGAGGACAAGGTGTAATGGTTTTAAACTGAAGGAGGGTAGATTTGGATTAGACATGAGGAAGATTTTTACAAGGGTGGTGTAACACTGGCACCAGTTGCCCAGCTGGTTGGATGCCCGGGTTGGACGCTCCATCCCTGAAAACATTGAAGGTCAGGTTGGATGGCTCGGAGCAACCTGGTTGAGTTGAGGATGCCCCTGGTCATTGCAGGGGCACTGGACTGTATGACCTTTAAAAGTCCCTTCCAACCCAAACATTCTATAATTCTATCACTACACATGATATTTCCATGTTTCTAAACCTGATGTATCTACTAACTCAATCAAGCTACACAGTTGCATGGTAGAGATGTCATAATAAAACCAATCCTTCATATCCACCTGGAAGACTTTCACTGGAGATTATTTCAATATGTTTGGAAGAGAAAGGGCAAGTTTACCTTAAGCTGAGTAGGAAGAGTTTGTTTCAGCTCTAAACAAAAGGTATAAAAGCAGCCAAAACGTTACAGGTACTGCGAGTTCTGTACATCTGAGTGTCAATGAAAGGCTGGACCCAGTGATCTTGCTATGTCCTCCCACCACCAGGCATGAGACACTTTTTCTAGGAACTCCTCTGAGTTTGCAAGGCAAGCTCTTAGGATAAGATCCTTTCGCAGTGCTGGAATTGCTCCACGACAGCAAAGACTTAACAGTGCAGATGTCCAGCAACATCAGCATCCAGGTGACCCATAACCCTCCGTGGATGAGCTCACAATTATTTCTGCAAATACCTCTCAGGTTTCCTTTAGGGATCACTGCACGCCATCCTGGTTTTCATGAAACTTGGCCTTCCAACTTGCTCATCTCTCATTTGCTTTATAGGTTAAGTGGAATGACAGACCCAGACTAATAAAACAGAAGAACAACGTGGGAGCTATTGAGAAAGAGAAGAGGAACAGAGATGACCACACAGTCCTGGAATGCATTACCAACCCAAGTATTAGAAATTCATTATTTGAATTGCAAAGCTCGTCTTAAGTGTTATCTTCTTCCACAGCTGTTACAGCCTAAAGGCTCTCCTTTCCTTCTCCATCCACAAGATTTACTTGTAGACCAGAGCCAGCAGTTGGCACCCACAAAGGTAAAAATGCCTTTTTTCCCTCTTACTTTCCCACACCTAGCCCAGATGCAAGGATTACAAAGCCCAGCAACAGTCTGTGAGAAGATACAAGGGATTAGAAGGGCTCCAGAAGCTTCACCCAGGATGCCAGAACACACATATGGTTTCAGTATGGATGCAATAAATAACAGAGCACAGGCCAAGGTAAATCCCAAAGCTGAGAGACCACCAGGATGCAGGAGAACCAGTGATCCTCACCCATGGTTGGTAAACTCAGAGCACCACTGGAGAACATCTGCACAGAGCTACTAAAGCAGCAGGGTCAGAGTCTCTTGACCCTGAAACACCTTTGTAAAAATCAAGCCCTGTGATCTCCTGCCAACCTGCAGCAATGGGAAGCTGAAGGCAACTCACCTCAGGATGTAGAAAACTGTGGGTGGCACAACACATGGAAAGGGAGCGATTGGGAAACTGGGTGCTGTAAGACCAGTCCAAGAAACTGGGTCCAAATTCTTGGTGGACAACAGAACGCATAAAGAAAACAAATGGGTAAACTTTCTTTGGTCCTATCACTGCCAAGTTGACAGCTGCCAGTCAATGTTTCTACTCAACAGAAAGGGAAAATAGTGTTTTTAAGATAAGGACCATAAGAATGAGGATTCTTGAGTGTATTATAAGAGAGTAAACGAGGAAGCAGCAGGAACAACACAATCCAGGGTGCCTTCCCAAATCTCCTATTGACAAATCTGAAAGACTGAGGAAATCTCACCCTGCTTTCTGGCCCACAGCACGAGACACTGTCAGGTTCAATACTCAAATGTATCTTCAGCTAAACCTGTGGGTGTCCACCTTTTGCCAGGCCACAGCTGCCAAGGTCCACATACATGATACTATTTTTTGGGTTTATAAACAGCTTCATTTCCACTCATGCATGAGAGCCAGGGCTGTCCAGACAGGAATGTTCAAGACCCCTCTGGGACACTGAGACATCCAAAATGAACAGTTCTCAGTAAACTGAGCCTTGGAAAGATGCTAAAGCAACTCTTAACATCCGCTAAAGCAACTCTTAACATCCCAACGTGGGAGACTGGAGCTTAGGAAGAAAGAAGACAAGTGTCCCCTGTGGGTGTGGAGGACTTCTGAAATTTTTGACCACTGCCTTTTCATAGCACCTGGGAAAGGGAGGAGAAACTAAACTTGCATGAGTCTTTGAAAAGACAGACACCCAGCATCACCATATAAATCTCATGCTTTTGCTAAAGTCCACAGCTGTCACTTTTAACTAATGCCTTTTCCTGGAGCCTCACTTGAAGGCAGGACTGCTGCACTGGGGAATGTGGACAGGACCTGTCCCAGGGGACATAAACAGGCAGTAGCACAACTGCCAGGAGGGTGAGGAAGACAATCCCTATCACCAGCTTTGTTGTTTTTGATGCTGGAAAGGAGATGTTGCACACTACCAAAGCAGATTCACACACTGATAGGAGAAGTTATGAAGAAAATGCATCAACTTCTGCTTCTCTCATCAAAAACTGTGTGTGTGTTTGTGTACTTAGGAAATATCTTCATCAGAAACAGACTTGGGTCTGATCTGTGTGAAGTACATTCAGTGCAACTTTCACAATGTTGCCTTTGCAATTATTTCATTCTGCAAGTGTTGTTTGGACTGCCAGATAAAAGATCAGCTTTAGGAAGGCCCCACACATGACGCAGTCATACCCACAGGCACTATATCTGCCAGCTTCAAGCCTCATGACAGTAATTTCTATAGCTGAATATTCAGCTGCTATAACCAGAGGAATTTTAATTGGCATCTACGATTTATGGAAGTGTAGGGTAAGAGCCCTTCTATAGAGAAGTGTATCCAGTCTATCTCTGGTAACCAGATGCTGTCAATCAACGGAATGGTGGGAAGGTGAGAGGGACAAGACATAGCAACTTTGAACCTGTGCTGCCTGAGATTATCTGTGCATCATTAGCCATGCTGCAAACCTGTAGCCTTCTGTTAAGAAGCACTTAACAGGTAAACCTCAACTCACTTGCCCTGGAGAGCCACTGGATTTTTGCAGGTAAGAATAAAGCTGTTGCTTTTTCTTTTCTTTATGGTTTTTTTGTTTGTTTGTTTTGTTTATGTTTGATCAGAATGTGTTTTTTACTGGAAGACCCCAAAGAAATGTAACCATTTTTTCCTGCTACCAAATCCAAATATTTAAAAAATTAAATCCTTGGCTTTATGTCTGTACAGATAAATGCCATTTAAAAAAGGAAAACCAACACATTAGGGTTCTTAAAACACTTTTCACACACCCTGAGGCAGCCCTGAGGTTGGGTCATTATCAGTTACTACCTAGTGAAATAGGTACCCACAAAGGAGAGGGTGCCTATATAAAACCATATTTGAACATCTCCCTTCTCCTTCCCACCCACCAAAGCCAAAACTCAGTATTTGTGTACCATGACTGCCATCACATCAAGTAAGTCAATACCTGCCTACTAGTTTATGGGATAAAGAACAACTCGATTATTTGCTATTTGATCAGTCTGCAGGTTTACATTCACCCTATTATTTTTTATTTTAGATTTTTAGATCCACACACCACCCATTCCTCCACTTCAGGTGTTTTAGAAACCTCTGATACTGTTTTTTCTACATAATCTCCTTTGCTAATTTTCTACAAAGTGCAGAATAGTTTTTCTAATCATCACCCTGGTTTGGGACATTTTGTCCCATCTGAACAAGTGGTCTCACACTTCTGAGTCATCAGGACTAGAGACTGAAGATCCTGGCTCTGATTCCTCAATGTGCAACACCAAAAGGAGCCAACACATCCAGCTTTAAAGTCCTTGCTGCAAAAATGATTCAGGCACTGAGGAATCTCAGCCAAGTTGACAGGACTTGGGCTGCCATGGTCTCTGCCTTATATCTATGAAAAAAAGTATTTTAAGAAATTTTTGAAAACTTGTGTCTGAAATTCCAGCTATGCTCAGTTAGTTTCTTCTTCACAAGCCCATCTCCGGTGCAGTTTTGTCCTAATAATAATAAAAAAAATTGTTGCTAAAACTGTTTAAGAACTCAGTAACTTCTTGTAGTTTCAAACAGTACTAGGGGACACAGAACATGAGAGCTGCCTTCTGAAATACCCTTTGACATCTGCCTGACCTTCCCATATAATCTCCTCTGCCTTTCTCCCTGGAACAATATTGTATATATCCCAGAGAGTAAACTCTCTTCTTTCCCTGTGGAGCATCATAGTTCTTCATATATGTGAGGAGTGACAAGTCTCCTGGGAGACCACAGGGCTTTGCACAAAGTGCACAGTGACCTGCCTGATGCACTCCATGGATGTCTCTGCAGTGTAGATCTTTTGGAAAGATCTTTTATCTTGTAATTATGCCACCAAAACCAAACATTATGGACAATGAGGTGAGGCAGTGTCAGAGCTTTACCAGGATTCATCTGTTATGACTTGCACGACTTTGCTAAAATATCTCATGAGCAGGGTGGCCATGCCAGCAAAATATTCACAAAATCCCACATTAATTTCAATATTCCTTTTTTTCTTCAGACATCCCCCTTAATCAGACCAAACTAAACCTTCTCTTCTCCCAAAAGTCCTTTAAGTATTACTTAGACTAATATTGCCTCCCAGTTGTTCTCTTCAGCCCTTCTCACTGATCCATGCTGTACACTCTTCTCACCCTGTTTCCCCACTCCCTTATGCATGCCAGACAGAAATCCGCCTTTCATCAGCCCACCAATCTCTCATCTCATCTGAGTTCAGGTGTGGAGAGGGTTTAGAGAAAGCCAGTTTGTTACTGGGGAGACCTTGTCCCAGCTCAATCATGTCCAAGCTCAACCTCCTAGGGTCCAACCCCATGGGTGTGTTCAGGAGGTGACAGTGCCCCTGACTGCTGCAGGGAGGTACAGTCACACCTGCTGTGTTCAATGGAGAGCCTGAGCTGGAACTGTTGAGAGTCAGGACTCTCTTTAGACTATTTTTGATACTGTTTTGAACTCTTTTTAGATACGCTTTAGACCAAATATATTGCTGGTGATATCTGGATTGCAGTCACTTGCTTACCCTCCCCAGCAAGCACGTGTGCTTGCATGCGCTCACACACATTTTCATGTCACAGCAGGTTTTTTTACAAATATCTTTGATACCAAGAGAACCTAGGACAACCACTGAACTACTTACAAGGCTCACAGAGACCTCTGCTAGTAACAGTGTTTCGGGGGTGCGGGGGTAGCTCCTTCTGGTTTTTTATTTGCTGGACAAAAATCTGCTGTGGTAAGAACCAACTTCCCTCAGGAGCCCAAGAAATGCAGTTTGTTTTTTGTTAGTTTTGTGTTGTGTTTTATTTTCTAAAAGAGTCCTTGTTATCGGTCTATCTCAGCATCCACAAAGGACTTATCGCTGTGCCATCTGCTGTCACACAGGTGTGCTACTTTCCTGTTTAAAGTGTCGCTGTATCTCACAATGCGCAAGCCAGCCCCTGATGCCGGCAGCACTGCCAAGAAAATTTCCCTGTGCAGAGCAGTGGATGTCACCCCGCTCCGAGGGGAGGGATGCTCAGACACAGCTTACTCTGTGGCTCAGGGAACACCCCGGCCTGGGGCTGGGCAGCCCAAACGAGTCCCTAACATCCCCCTCACTCTCGGGGTCCCCAGGGCTCCCTAAGCCCCAAGTCCAGCGCTGGCTCTGGGAACTGGGGAGTGGGGACCGCTCCCCACCGGGGACAGGCACTGTCGCTCCCGTCGGACACTCATCCCCTTCCCACGGCTGCTCTCAATCCATCCCTCTCTCCCGGGAATTCCACCCAAGCTGTGGCCACGCACCGGGAAAAGCAAAGCAAAACTCCAGCACCTTTGGGAAATAAGCGGCTTCCCCGGACAGGTTTTTTCTGAAGAGGAGAGGGAGGAAAGCGACTGCTGCCGGGTGGAGCGGCATCTCCCAGAGATCCGGACGGGGAACAAACCCTCCTCCCTCGCCGGCCCAGAAGCAGCGGCAGGAGCGGCTCTACCTGCGGGAGCGGCACCACCCGGCCCCGCTCCTGGCCCCGCTCCCCGGCACCGGCACCGCGGCTGCCCCGGTCCCTGCCCGCCCCGGCCACCGCCGCCCGTCGGGAACCTGCTCTTTCTCCTCCAGCCCGTTCCCTCACAGCCTCAGCCGGGCTGCTGCAGGCAGCACTGGGGGATCTCTTCATCCTCCTTTTGCTCCACGACACAAATAGAAACAATACAAAGAAAAAAAAAAAACCAAAACAAAAACCAAACCACCACCACCAACAACAAAAACAAAAAAAAGAAAAAAAACCCTAGAGTTTTCTGTGCAGATCCACCTGGATGCTGAGGAGAGCTCAACTCTAAGACACTTCTGCATACTTCTCTTTTTTTCCTTTCCTTTCCTTTCCTTTCCTTTCCTTTCCTTTCCTTTCCTTTCCTTTCCTTTCCTTTCCTTTCCTTTCCTTTCCCTTCTCTTTTTTTCCTTTCCCTTCCCTTCCCTTTTTCCCCACAGCTCACCTTTCCATTTCTGCTCTCACATCTCCCACCTCCCCAAATGTTTCCAGTGCCCACCTTCCCACATGCACTGCACTCGGCTCTCCCAGCCCACCCTGCATTCAACTCAAGTGTGTTTGCAGAGACGAGTTTCCCCTGCAGTTTCCAAACTCACCTGCAAAATGCTGCTTGCTGCTAGAATCCAGGGCAAAAGCCACCTCATCCCTGGAAGCCGGGATTAAATACATTTGATTGAACCCAGATTTAGAGCCGTTTTGAACAAAAACACCACTTTGGGGAATGCAGAGCAATCCTGAACTGGCAACCTAGCCTAGGCACTCTGCCTTTTTCTCTTGGCTCTTTGGGGATTTTATTAAAGACAGATCTGACGTCACAGTGAAGGACAAGCCCTGCATTTTTCCTCTGGAGAAACTTTTCCTGCCTTCACTTCTTCATTTTTGTGTGTGGTGTTGTCCCACCTCCTACATTTCAGTGCATCGCCGTGAGCCAAAGGGCTCTTAAAGGGAAAGCTGCAGCACCGGGGTCCAGCACGCTGAGATTCCAGCACAGTTCCGAAGTGCTCAGAGCTCACCCCTCACTTTGCTCATGGCTTTCAGTCTCTTGCAGTGTAGCTGGTAGAACAAGAAACATTTGCTCTGCCTTTTCTGACTACAATTAATGACCTGATGTGTACAAATATGTACAGATATTTTATTTGTTTGATTTCGAAAAAGGATGGCTTAATTTGAAGAGCAAAAGGACATTTGTCCTGCAAACACACCCTGTGGGAGGCAGTCTGCCAACTCCTTTGGGACTCCCCTTTTTACACAGCAAGCCTAGACCACACGATCCCCTGCCATGCCACACATCCCTTCCAGGATTTTGGTGGAGTGCACATCAGCTCCTGGGCCCAGTAATGCTTCTGTCCTGTGCCAGCAGTGGGCATAGCAAATGTTGTCTGGGTATGTGGGAGTGCAAACCCCACCCTGAACTCAAGCCCTAACTCCAAACTCTCTGATCACCTGTATCCCTGTCAATGTATACCCTGATTTACCTAGGGCATCTCTGATGTGCTTTTCTCCTTTTACCTAGGCACAGGTATAGTATTTTCCTCAACTATTCTAAATCTGAATTTGAAAGAATTTAAAGTCTCTTTCATCCTTAAACTGAAATAGAATAGTATAAGGAAAATGAGTGCTTGCAAAGGGAAGGAAAATCCTGTTAAACAACTTCACATGTCCTAAACACAAGAAGGAGTTGAGTCATGGGCTAAAATAAGTGTCAAGGTAAATTTAAAAGTAGGCAAACCATTCTGCTTGATGTGACAGGCTGGGCAGTGATGGGTGGGTGAACACTCTGGTGGTCAAACTAAAACTGAGATGTTTCCTTAACATCTACTCAGCTTTGGTTACCTCCTGGAACTCAGGTGTGCCAGGTTGGGTTGGGATGAGCCACTCCCAGCCCCCCACCCTAAGCAGCCATTCAACATAAGAGGGGCATGGACCTGGGGGAGTGACTCCAAAAGAGGCCACTAAGATGATCAGAGGCATGGAGCACCTCTCCTGTGAGGAAAGGCTGAGAGAGTTGGAGTTGTTCAACCTGGAGAACAGAAAGCTCCAAGAAGATCTTATAGGATCTTCTAGTACCTAAAGGGACTAAAAGAGAGCAGGAGAGTGTCCTTTGACCTTCATATAGTGATAGGACAAGGAGGAATGGCTTTATGCTGAAAGAGGGTAGATTTAGGTTAGATATTAGGAAGAAATTCTTCACTGTGAGAGTGGTGAGAGACTGGAACAAGTTGTCCTGTGAAGTTGTGAATTACCCACCCCTGGAAGTGTTCAAGGCCAGGTTGGATGGGGCTCTGAGCAACCTGGTCTAGTGGAAGGTGTCCCTGCTCACAGAAGGGGAATTGGAACTAAATGATTGTGTTTTCTCTCAGGTTCCTCCAGGGCTGTGTCTGCTTTCCCTCCTCTATACTGTCCCTTTTTTTCCTCACTTTCTCTTCTATTCATTCATTCCACCTCTTTCTATTTCAATATTTCTCTCTCACCCTGCTGTCACCAGCACATTCTTCCTCATACACTGTCAATATTCAGTCACAGGGATTCTCTTTCTCTGGTGAGGAACATAGAACAAACCCTGCTATCTTTGTGTCACCCAGGCAGTGTTCATCTGCATGTGGACACTGCTGAGTGCCAGACTTTGGGGTCCAAATCCTTGAATATTTTGTGAAGTAAAAGGAGCATTTTGAGAGCACAATTCCCCTGACCTAGGTGAAATGGTCTTTAAAAACAAAAAAAGTTAAACTAGAGGGGTTAGCCTAGGATAAATGTCTCAGATGTAAACTTGATAGCTAATATTTCATACAAACTGTGACTGCTGGCTTGGAGATGAAGGAGCCATGAGAGCAGGACTAGCAAAAATAAATTTGTAAATGAAGGACGAACAAAGGTTCAAAGCTCCTGCGGTATCAGACTACAACATCAAGGGAAAGAGAACTTTTAAAATGACATAAAAATGGCTTTGTGTTGGTTTGGGCTTTTTCCCAAAAAATATTTGGTTATCTCACTCTCTTTTGACTATTTCCTCTGCATATTTTATTGCCCTCAGTGAATTCCTTAGCAAATGCTGTGGTCAAGTGGGTCAGCAAGGATGAAGTCATTGAGATGTGGAAATCTGGCTGTTTGAAGCTCCACAGCCCATCTCCCTTGGGTTGTGAGAGTTTGTCATGTGGGGATCATAAGCCAGACGCCCTGTCTTAGCTTGGGCGAGACAGGGATCAAGGAGTGGCCCTGCAGCCCCAGGGCAAGGGTGCTGAGACACCCAGCTGCCTCAGCAGCCCTTCTGACAGAGATTCCTGTGTGGATAGGGCACAGCGTGCATTCACAGGTGTGGCTGGGTGCGAGGCTATTTCATTAAATCTCAAATGCCAGGGACATTTAGGCTCCTGTTGAACTCAGTGATGACAGCAGCCCAGACTTGGGCTTCTGCAAGCTCTCAGGTCCCTCTAAGGATGACAATGTTGAAAGAGATCCTTGCAATCCTGTATCACCTTGGCTCGTTCCTGGGGAGTCTTGTACTCCAATAAATGGAGGCTTTAAAGACACTTCTCTGTCTAGTTCAAATACTTCAATTTAAGGTCTTCAAATGATGGAAAATCTCCTTCATGTTTGATGAGTTCAGTTACACTCACTATTAAATGTTTGTGCCGCATTTTCAGTCTGAGTTTGCTGGTTTCATCTTTCTGCCAATGTCTGCTTGGCTGATGAGAATTCAGCACCATCTTCCAACATATAAATATGCAAAAGTTTCATAAATCACCACTGACTCTTCAATAAAACAGGGAGGGCACATTGCTTTTAATTCTCAGTGTTGAATTGATTTCCTGGACCTTGAATTTTATAGTTTTATTACCTTTATCTCTTTACCATTCACTTTCTATGTACATTATATCTATGAATGCCACTATCCATTACTCTGCAGTCGTGCCATCCACAGTGAACAGGAAGCAGGTAGCATGCCCCTGTTCAAGCTAGCTCTGATTCTGTTAGGCTAACACTTTAATATCACTTCTTCCTCAATACATCCCTTATGACTTTCAACCACATAAACATGTTTCTCAATTTGACTCCATTTTACAGTCTCCTTAGAACAAATAAACTGGGAAATAAATTGATTTATTTAATGCTGTTTGATGTGTCTGACACTTTTACTGAGGGCTGGAGACAGCCAAAGAACACAGGGATTACTAAGAACAGAAAGAGAGTTCAGGGAGGATGGGTCCTGTTCTTTTCTGCAAATGTGTGGCAGGATAAGCTCCTTGCCTGTAGCAGATTTCCTTTGTAAATAAGTGAGATCAGAGTCTGCCTACAAGCCCAGGGGAAATAAAAAAGAACACATTGGACTTTCCTGACTCATAAAAGGTAAAGGCTGAGTAATGAATCTGACTTTTAAACAAGACAAACAAGTAGTTGTGTTCGTTTCCTATTCAGGGTGCTTTTTCTTCTGCTTTTCTCCATGCCAGGGTGATGAAGGTGACATCCCCTTCAACCAGCAGGAAGGCTGGGATTCAGGAAGCACATTCTGGAATGGAAAGGGAGGTGGGGGAGTCAAACTGCACCATCTATTATTGTTGTTATTGTCACTACTTAGGTGATGGGAAGGAGAGTTACAACAGCCTGCCTTTTGAAATATCAAAGAAGTTTTAGAAACAAGAATATGAAAGCATCTGTTTTATCTGACTCTTGGTAACATCAAGCATCTGAGCACTCAGCCAGCCCCACTTCAGCACAGGTGAATATCTTATTTTCACAGAGTTGCTGGCCTTTGCAGATGAGACTTGACACCTGAGTGAAATAAGCTGCAATACCTCAGGAGGACTCACTCTTTTGCTGTCTCAACAGCATTTCCAAAGAAGATGAACAGGAATCACACCAAGAACAGAGGGCATAAAGCTCCTTTGCTCCTGTTCAGCCTTGTATCCCTGGTACAGTGATGCAGAAGGTACCAGGACCTAATGTGGTAATTCCCTCAGTCCTGTAAATACTGCCAGATGAAGGGATTTACCTTGGAATGGTGTTCAGCCCAGGTTTCCATTACTGCGTACGTATGCACCGTGCTGTGTGGCTTCCACTCCCCATGCCAGAATACTTGTGAGGCTGATCACACACCCAGCAGCTGAACAGAAAATCAGCTGGTCCAGGTAAACCAAACTGACTGTTGGCACTCCAGGACCACGTGATTATTTCTCCAAGGAGCTGGCATAAAACAGATCCACTGATTTGGGTGAAGCAGCTGCTAAGTCTGAAAAAACAGAACATTCAATATTCAATTCATTCATGCAGCCCAAACAATTTATTCCCACCATTTGAGTGACAATATTGCCTTTGAGGACACATGACTATGGTTTCATCCCCCATAGATTTATTAGGACAGGTCTTCAGCTGGTGTCAATCTGTGTGACTCCTTTGATTTCAGCAGTATTAATCTGGCTCACAGCAGCTGAGCTGTTCCATTGTGAGCAAAAATGTTATGGCATCAATGACAGTAGCTAAGAAAGAAGTCATTAAAATACTATTTTCTGTAGTTTCCCATTTAAAAGATTGTAGAACTTCATATCAATTTACAAATCTGTGTTTTATTAGATTTTCAACTGCTGATGACAGTGACACATTGTATTGTCTTCACTGCCCTCTAAAGCAATGGCCTCACTATTGTGTTCATTTATTTGTAAATTGTCATAATTTCCTGATGGACATTTATGTGAGCAAAACACATACTCCAATGGTTTTGAACCAGTATCAGTTATTTTTAACAACAGCAACAGTACCCAGGGGTATCTAGTGTTTTTCCTGAGTAATTGTCTGTCTCAATATCTGCACTCAAGCACCCATCAATTTCTTAATTAAAGCTTTCAAATAGAACTTAGAAGAAAAAATAATAATTAAAAAAGTCAAACACAAAACCATCACACCAACAAGATACCAAGCTCTAAACATAATTAACAACCAAAATGAACTGGCCATAAATAATGAGGAACCTGCCAGAAATATGAACAAACTCTTAATAATTCCTTGCTGTAGAAAAGTAGTCTTTTGGAAATAAATATTTACATAATGTTTACTAACCAATAAAAGAAGCTGGCTTAATGACAGGTATTGAGTCTGAGCCTCAGCTGGTTTAAGTATGAAATCCTTGGAGTTGCATTGATTTGTGGTATTCATGGGTGCAATGCATTATTCATAAATATTAGTTCAACTATTTGAACAAATGCAGGAAGTGCAGGGGAAGAATTAATCTTGGGGCTTGCCTCCTGCAGACGTTTTTTTTGATGCCCATGAAAAGAGAGGAAAATATATTGTCTAACAAGCTATGAAAGGATCAAGTCCCAACATTTATTGCACACATTCCTGAAGTGGCACAGGTTTCTCCCTTTGTAGGTTTGTGAGCTTCATATCATGGTCTCCTGGACACGTAATTTTATGACAAGCTCCAAGAAATTATGTCACCCACTGCAGATAATGCCCACACACTCCTAATTCTATTCTCTAGATCAGTGACCACAGAATTGCAAAACCATACATTAATCTGACCTTTTTTCTTCTACTAATGCAGCAATATTCTCCAGTGTCTGGAATGGAGTTGGCTACATGAGGAGGGACATCTCTTGGAAATTCTAGTCTAGACAAAACTAGAGTAACATTTGAACTTTTCAACCCCACCCTGGGGCTTCCCAGCACTGTAAATATATCTGTGAATTTCCAAGATTTGGTTATATTATAAATATCTTTGATTGGAAAAAAACCCAACCAAACAAGGCCATGAAATTGCATTAAATGTACAAGAAGTACTATGAAATCTATAAAACAGAACCATCTCTTGTCTGAGATGGGCTTGGTTTTATCTTGGAAAGTAGGTCTACTCTTCTAGCCCAGTATTTTGTTAATAAATGCAGATAAATCATAATGTTTTTCTTATTAAAGAAAATAACAATGAAACCTTGTGAAATGTTTAGAAAAGTTATGAATAGGTCCCGAAGAGATCAAACCTGTTTGAAACACGAAATATTGAGGACCAAATATTTTCCCCTCTATGGCCCAAGTATCCACATTCTGCATTCTAACTCTGGTAACATTTTATTCAAAGTTTCCTGTGGTATTTGGTTAGCAAACGTTTCCCTTTCAACAGAGCTGCTTTCAGTCTGTGTTTCCTGGGGAAATGGAGCTTATGCAATCACTTCGTACGTGTTCGTGTCTGTCTGTCTGTGTGCCTTTGCAGTAAATTTTGAGCCTTTTGGGCAAAACCAAGCCAAATTTGTCAGAAAGATGGGTATCTCACTGATGATGACATTCCTGTGCACTTTGTGAAGGGAGGCACCGAGGAAGATGAGAGAGGCCACTGGAGTATCACACCTTTGGGAAAAGGGGGGTGTTTACTCACACACTATTAGAGCCAGAGAAGCCACACAGCTGAGACCTCTCAGACTGCAGGTAAACAGCTTCAGCTGGAGTTTTCAGTCAGCCACCAGACAAATCTGTGGGGAAAGCAGCTTTATTGATGTAGTGCTCACAAAAATACTGTTACTTTAGGCACACACGCTCTCAAGTTCTCATATATTTATTGTTTTATTTCTTGCTAGCAGCACTTTATGCTTCCTCTTCTCCCTTCCCATGCCAATATTTGTCCTTAATTTAGTCTTGGTTATAAAAGCAAAAGGGATGAAAACAAAGGGATCCATTTTCACGCTACTACCTTAGGAAGTAAAATGTTAAGTTCTTTCCATGTTCTTGCCTGGACACTTTCAAAGTGCAAAGATGCAGTCACTTTCCAGTAGATATACAGTGGTTCTGCCTCGAGAAGATAAATAAATTGAGGGTCTGATGATATGAGCTCTTTTAGAGACCTCTGCAGAAGGAAGTTTCACCTATGGAGAGCAATCAGGATATACATGTTTTCATTATCATTGATAATTACATTTGAAGCATTTGAAAAAGAGGATAATGAAGATAATAAACTACTTTTTCATGTCCAGGAGGGTGTTCACCACAATGTCTGCTAGCATTTATTATCAGTTTTACAAAATTGGATGTAGTATGATTTTTTTTTTCCTAATTTCATTTGGAGCACCATGGCCAAGACAACAATCCTGATGCAAGGAAAGGAAGCAGGGCACAGGAAGCGATATATCACATCTGGAGTGCCAGAGCAGATCACTGCCCTAATCTCTGATTTTTGTGATTCAGTTCCACCTTTTTCCATCCCTGCCTAATGTGATAAAACTATCCACTCTCTCCTGGACTGAGGGCACCACACAGAAAAATCACTGTTTCCTCCTGGGCTTATTTTTCATGCAGACGGCACGATATAGACTTGTATCCAACCTGAGGGATAAAGAGAAGAACTGGATCAAGGTGCTGATCCCATATGCTCAGGGAAAATGTTTGTGCAGTTGATGTCTACATTGATCCTTCTTCATCAAGTAAAAAAATGGTTTCATGGCTTCTGGCAGTACTTCTTTCCCTGTAACATGGCTTTGGTCCATCTCCCTTTAGCCTCACCCAAAGCTGTTGAGTCCTTGAGGAACTGCTGGGCTGCACATGTTCAGCCAGGACAGCCTTCCAAAAGAATATCTGGACCAGGAAGGCATATTTTGGGACACTGTGTGAGACCTCATACAGGATCCACAACACTGTGCTCCTTAGGCTGCATTAGTTATCCTTGGGTTTAAGCATCAGAAAAATATACAGAGGGTAAATCCTGTATTCCCCATATTGAGCAAAAATTGTGGCCAGCATGGTGTCTGTTTGTTTATTTGTTTGTTTTTCCCAGGAAAACCACCCTTTTCTTTGCACAGTGCAGACTGCTTTCTTCATCTTCCCTCACCTCCCAAAGGCACCTCAGGAAGAAAAATATCTGACCCATTTGAGGCTTAAGGCAGTGCTGAGACTACAGGTAAGGTGGCCAAGTTAGGAGAGCTTTCATGTGATAAAAACCTCTTGGCTTTATTTATTCACCATGTGCTGGATCAGGGTCCTTGAAATATGGGAAAAGAGGGAAAAGTGGGAAAAGTGAAGTGTCCACATAGGTGATGGAGAGACTTGGTTTCCATCAGGGTACCAGTGATGGAGCACAGCTCCTGGCAAGGGACCTCCTTAGGTTGGACCCATCTCAATATCTCTCCTACCTTGGGTCTCCGGGCTTTTTTTGGAGGAGGGAAGGATATGGGCTGAGAGTAGGGCCAAGGCCCTGAGCCTCTAGTGAGCAGATTCTGGAGATGAAGAAGAAAAATGAAAGGGAGAGGGAGGCAAGTGAATACATTTGAGGCACGGTCAGAGGGTTGGAAGAGACTAAAGGTCTCCTCTCATGTCTCCTCTTCCCCAAGGCACAAACTGCATTAACTAAACTCTTATTGGCAGATGCCTGTCTAACCTCGTTTCTGAGGAGCACGGCTGCTTCCCTCTACCCTCTCTGCAGTGACCTGTTCCAAGCCCTCGCTCTTTTCAGTGTTAGAGCTAAGCCTGATCTCTACCTGAAATCTCTCTTGCTGCAGTTTAGGTTCACTGGGAAAAAAATATTTTCTTTGATCTTCATTGCAATGTTTAATGAGTTAAAAAACAACTTACATATCTCCACTGCGGCCTTCCCTCCCTTCTCAGTTCTCCCACTTTTTGTTCTGACTTCTTGATCTCCCTGTATTCTTTGAGGTGCCCCAAACCAGAACTAGCAGAAACCCTTCTTTGTACTGCCTGGAGTTCACTTCCCACCTACTCTTCATGACCCAGACTACTTCTGCAGGAAGACACCTTTTCCCATTATACTGGTTGCTCCCACTGAGGTCAATGACTATCAGGCCAGAAATCATCACCTGAATGGCCACAACCCTGTTTTTCACATCTGGGAGATCCAGTCTGGCCACCACTGCAGCAGAAGAAGAGGATGTCCGAAACATCACTTAAATCTGCTGGGATAAAATGGTTGACAAAAGCAACAAAATCTCAGCATCACCAGCCACCCTTGGATATGCCCTGGCAGGACCAGTAACCTGCAGGGCTTTGCTTCTCTCCCTCTCTGTTATTTCCCCTGTGTTAGTTTTCCTATGATAAATGCACATGAATCCTGTTACTGCATCCCTGGAGAAAATAACTAAGTCAGTGTTGATACAACTGAGGAGGCTGAGTCAACCCCATGCCTGCTCTTGTTTTGAATGCCTTTATGTAATAATTATTTCGTAGGATATCTGTGGGATCTTCTGTTTTCAAGCTTTGACTTGCATCATCAGTAGATGTCGCTTCTATGTGCTGCTGTTCAAGACAGAAAGACTTTGAAAGACCCCAAGCTACATTCCAAAGCCTCACTCCAGTTTTTCCTCCAGGACAAGAGAGCAGCAAAGGTAACTCCCACTGAGGATAACTCTCCTAGCAGACAGCCATCCACACAGCAGGATTGAATCTGGTTTAGATTCCCAACTTACTTGAGCAAATTTCTTTTGAGATAGTGGCAAAAATCTTCCTACAGTCAAAGTGAAATCACACCACAGCAACTTCACCTTCTTCTACAATACATGTTCTGTCTCCCATATCTTCAAGATCTTTCACAACTCTGGTGTTCTTTTAATCATGATTTGATCTTCAAAGTGTTCAAAAATGGTCTGCTTCACTTGTTTAAAATTTTTTCTAGGTGTTGGCAGAATTCCGATAGGTTGATAATTCCCGTAGCTCTTCCCTTTCCTTCAGAATAATAGACCCATGTCCACCCTTTTCTCTCCCTCCTAGGTCTCACATATCCTTCAAGACAGTGGCTAGCCAGTTTTGCAATTTGAACCAAAAAATCTGTCTTTTTAGTGAAATCCTTAGGCTGCCTTTTTCTTGTTGTAGATTGAATTTCTCTTCCTCACTCACTGTTGTTACCATGATAGTCATGGGCTCATTGCAGTTTTAGTGAAGGCTGAAAGGTGGAAGACATTAACCACTTCAGGCCCCCAGGCATTATTAGCTTTCCTTCCTCACTAAGTGTAGGACCAGATTCTTCCTTCATCTTCCTCCTTCTGCTGAAATATTAATAGCTTTCTGCTACCTTTCATGTCCCTTGCTAGTTGTATTCCGTTTTGTGCTTTGTCCTTTATGATTTTGTCCCTGCATGCCCCAGCAATTATTTCACAGGCATCTTTAGTAAACTGACCTAGTTTCCACTTCTTACACATCCTCACAGACCATCTGTCTGATGCATGGAATTGCCAATTGATGCCAGTGGAGGCTGAGTTTCAGCTCCAGTCTGGAGAATGGGAGAAACCAGGACCCTCAACTACCACGATGAGGTTGCTAAGAAGAAATAATCTAGGATCATTGCTTCTGTGAGTGAAGAGAAACCTCAGGTGCTGCACTAACAAAGAGTTGTGCCATCAAATGATAGGACTTATCAGCCCTCTATATTCTATTACAGATGTCTCTTTATTACACTCTCCTTGAAAACCAGGCATGGGAATTTTGAAGAGAAATAGAATACTAAGTGGTCTCAGACACACCACTGTGCATCAATCCTCTCCCACCTTTTCTTAAAAGTTTTGCTATTTTGCTCTAGAAAAACTCAAAGTGGGAACACATCTGCACCAACAAGCCCAAATCTGTCATTTCTTGTGTCATCTCCCCTGGGAGCTGCAAGTACTTATTGAGGGATAGCTGTTTCCACTGCACGTTCCTGTGGAGAAGCATGGTGAAGAAAGTGCTGGAGTAAATTATCTGCTGTTTGAGTTATTGCCATGAATGATAAAACAGATGTCTCTGATGCATGAACTTTTCATGATCTTGAGCTGCAGGCTGGCGGGAAAGTCAAATATTATTACAGCATGGAACAAGGAGTTGTAACGGGCACATAAATCCCAAATCTAGCTCCTGATGATATAGTTTTTTCCACAGCTTATCCCTCAAACCACACACGTGCTAGTTCTTGCACATCCAGCAGCATTTTCTGTACCAATTCTTAGCTGGAAGTGAGACTTCTGGCAAATTGTTTGGAAAACTCCATAAAATATATATACTCCTGCTTCCTGAGCTAATTCTAAGCCCAGTGCCCTTCAGAGTGCTTGAGGTCTCTGGAAGGTTCTTGGGCATGATTGTTTCTGTTGCCTTGTCCCAGGTGAGAATGTCTATTCTTACACCTACCATTAGCATGCTCTGGGCTTTGCAGGAGAAAATGCATGAAAGCCCTTTGCACTGCCCCAGGGACACAAAGCAGCTATAAAGCAACCTAAAGCAGCTAATTGCTCTGCCTCCCCAAAGCAACATAAAGGAGTTGGAGCTCCCTGGAGAATCCAGCATTTACAGAGTAGTTTCTGTTGTATGAAAGGCACAACTATTAAAATCATAGACATAATGCTCAAAGGGATTTTAGGTCACATAGTCCAACTTTTCACACTGAGGTGGGCTCAAGGTTAGAGGTAGGTTACAGCTGATGATGTTTGCTTACACCTCTTTATGAACTGAAGGTGTTTATACAATTTGTGTCTGGAGAAAGCTTTGTGCCTGCACATGCAGAATGGCTGAGCTCTCACAAGAGATTTGCACACCAAATCCTCGGCCTACCCTTTCTGTTTGCTGTGCTATTTTCATACCTACTGCAGAGCAGCTGGCAGGAACCAGCACTGGAGACAGCAGCAGAACTCCCTCTCCCAGTAGCCCCTGGGACTTGAACCAGGGCTCAAACTTGCCACCGTGTGAAAGAGTGTGACCCTGCATTTGGGATCCAGGCAAAGCCTTCCTCCAGCTGCACTGCTGGCAGAGAGCAGTGCCCCGTTGACAGCTGCCTTTCCAGTGGGTTTGAGCACATGTAGCAGAGCTGAATATCCCCGACATTCAGTACGTGTTGATCTAAGGTCAGCTCCAGATTATGCGACTGCCATATTCTTTCTTTTTGTAAACAGAAAAAAAAAGGACTTTTGGTATAAATTACTCTTATCTTGAGTAATTCCTTGCAGCACTTCCTTGCATTCACCCTCCTAATCATGAGGTTAAGGAAATACTGCTTGAAAGATGTGGTAATGACTTGGAGCCCAGCACAAGCAGTAAAAAATTGTGCTGCTTTAGGAAATATTATCATTATCCTATAAATATGGCATATCTGCATAGTCTCTGTCTTAGCACATATGGACCACGGAGAGGAAATTATATTACATCATTACATTATCATGTGCAGTTGGCAAGAATTCTGGGAGCTGTTCCTTAACTCCTGCGTTAGATGAGACCAAAAAGAGGAAAGAAACTAGTGACAGGTAGAGCTACATCAAGGTAGAATGTTCAAATTTTAAAAATAATTTTTCATCTGAGACAGTTGAACAATGACAGAAATATAAACCCATCTTTCCCCAATTTTGTCAAGGTTTCTATGGGATGAAGTCCTTTGCATGCGGTATATGCATGTGTTGAAGTCATTTACTTGGCTGTATCCTAAAAAAAAGCAGAGGCATCTACTTTATTTTACCACATGAAATAAAAGTAATTGCAACACAGACCAGAGAAATGCGTTCTGTTTGGCCCTTTATGGTACTCATATGTTCCCTATATGGTATCTCCATGGCCCTATAGGTACCCACCCTATATGGTGGGTTAGTTTATCCACACACACACAGGTGTGTACTTCAGAAGATGAACCATCCCCTCAAACCCATGGTCCCTACTGCTTGGTTCTCCATAAAATCCACTCACTAAAAAAAGTAGATAAATTGATAACTGTCAGTTAAGTGGTTCTTTAATCCATTAATATTTGTGTTTCATTGTTCTACAGGGCATATTTTATCTCAATCCTTTTAGAATATTATGTGGTACTAAAATCCTAAAACATCTAGAGCACGTTCAAGCTATGCAGTTTCCTTCATCAGTTTGCTGTCATATACAAACATCAGTTTTGTTAGATAAGAGCGATTTTCATATTAACATGTCATTAATGGTCATTAATTGTAGTCCTAATCTTGAGCCTTATTGTTGATTTATGAACATGTCTCTTTTTCATACAAACAGCTGGTTGGCTTCGAGACTATCTTTGCATTGTCTTGCTTTTCCTCAGCATATATTGGCAGAGAATTAACATTTTTCCAGTTATTTGTGTTTTCCCCAGTACTGTGAGATTAAAAAGAAACACCAGGGAACCAGAGACCACATCAGCTTCACTTTAAGATGCCCGAGTCAAAGTTACCCAGACCTGCTGTTGCTTCATGTTCTCTGAACCACTACAGGCTCAGAAAACAGCCTGTCATCCTCATGTGATCCCAGTGTATCCTCCTGCTTGCTCCCAAACACAGACCAGAAGCACGCTACCTTCATTGATACTGGCATTTGATTTGTTCCTAATACACTTTAAAAAATGCTCCTTCTTCCTGTCTTTGGCCCTTTGAACTCTGGGTAGTGTCCAGGTTCTCTTACCAACCACCTAATTAGAGACAAACCCCAAAACATTTTCCATTTGTTATATTATCTTATTTTTAAATTGCTTGCATTCATTGCTTTTACTTGCCAATTGTATTTTTAGCTAAAACTAGTGTGGTTTTTTTTCTTTTCTGATGATCTGACACATTCTTCATAAATAAAATCCAATTGCTACCCCTGATGACTCTTACTATTCTTTCTTTTAGTGCATTTTTAGATGCAAGACCCAAACTTATAGGCAAACCTCAGTACTTCCATTTTTACTATGAGCAATACTGAACAAGTGATAAAAATAGTTTGAAACTTCAGGAGGAGACTCCAGGCATACAGACACATGATAGCAGTGAGTATCCAAGAATAATAATGAAAAATATAAATCAGTGCAAGCAATCTATTGGTGATTTTGTTAAAGCATCTACCTGGGGGCATCAGAGCAGTGTACAGGGCATGGGTTTGATTATTGGGGGAATTAAGCCATTGGCTGACTTCTGCCACTGCCTGGTTTTGTGATCACTGTCAACTTTTCCTCTGCATTTTCCCTTTGAAAATGAACAGATAATAAATAAATTGTATAAGAAATACATATGTTTAAGAAGAGTTCAGTGAAGGTTGCAGATGCAATCATAAGTCTGGTGTTCCTAACTGTCTGAATACTTAAATTGCAATGAAAAAGTTTTCCTCTGCATATTTCCCCTTGTTTGTTTGCTTTTTTAATTTGCAGTTTCCCAGGAATTTCTTTTCGATTTTTTTTTACCGAAGGAAGAAAGCAGCTTTCTTTTCATACATTGCTGTTTGTTTGCTTGCTTTTTTAATATGCCGCTCCCATGGATTTCTCCTTTTTTTGTGGTAAGGGAAGAATCCCACAATGTTTTGCACCAGTCTCCACACCCAGCAGCAGCAGCACAGCTCGAGACGTGGCTCAAGGGGCAGAGAGCAGAGACAGAGCTGCTCTGAAGCCCTTGCAGGAAACCTCTGAGCCGCTGCCTGCCAGGTGTTGAGCAGTGCTGTGCTGCTGAGCCTGATGTGGTGGGCACAGGTGAGTTTACAGAGAGATCTTGTCTTTTTTTGCCTTGCTTTTGTGTCTCTGAACTACTGTCAGTGGGTTTTTACTGACATAGGCCACGCTGTGCAAAACATGAATATGTGTGGCCACACATTCATGTTCCAGCATTGTTCACAGGCTCACAGTATTTTCTTGAGAATCACCTGGGACAGCAAAATGCAGATTTTTATTACTAAGTGCAGCTCAAGTAAATACATCTGGAATTCCACACGACAAAAAAAAAGGCAAATCTCTAAACCTTAGCCTTACTTGCAGTGACATTTTTAAGGCTGGCAGTCAGAAAGGCTCTTCTTGCATTTCTCAGAAAGATTAGAATAGTGCAGGAAGCCTGACAAATGTCTCTATATCTCTCCCTGTGCTATGACAAGGTCAGGTTAAATATTTGTGTTGCTCAACTTTTATGCTCCTTCACCATTAAGTGTCTTGCAACCTACCAGCTGTGAAGGCAATGCAGGAGACACAGGGAACAGAGGAAGCTACTGGAATCTGTGGAGGATTTCTTTGCAGATGATGGGATCACTCCTAGCAGGGCATGTTCCTCTCCATAAAGCAATCACAGGCTGATCTTTCAAGGGCTGAGTGCCACCAGCTGTGATCTTCTAGTCCTGAACACTTCTTAGGAAACTACTAGGAAATGTGATTTCTGTAGTCATTCAAATTAATTACAGACTAAACTTTTGTATAGGAAACTTGAACTCATGGCTGTATTTCCTGACTGTCCTCAGGAGTTTTTTAAATGAGTCTTGTTCCGAAGATACTGAAAAACATGTTTTTATTGGAAACGCTATTGAAAAGTTGCAAGCATGATGTTATCAACTCAAAGTTCTGTGTTTGTGCCTATATTTTTTTGCTGAGGCCACTTATTAGTACCACACTTATGATCTTGTTTTGATGATTTCAGCTAGCAGGAGGCACAATATGAATGACACCAGCAAGAGTTACAAGACCTATTGGTTGATCCAGTCTCTGAGTGAGGTACTTGTCTGTTTCTACTGTTCCTTAATGAATATTGGGGGGTACATTCCCACTGTCAGATAACATCACCCAAAATTTGCTTTCAAGCCCACTCCCTTGATCATTCACTTTGACTTAGTACTGACTGTAACCTGTGCTTTCTTCTGGCACACAAACTTCCTTGCTTTTCTTCCTGCAACACAAAACCTGTCATGGGACAGAGTTCAGCGTAAGGGCCCTTCCCAACAGACAGGACAAGTAAGTCCGCAGTGGACACAGCCCCAGCCCTCACACTGCAGCCTCCAGCACCAACAGTCCCCCAGGCTATGTCATGTAGTTTGATGGTCCATTCCACCAAAACACCCCTGGTCAGCAGAGTGGTCTGCAAACAGCTGAACCAAAACTAATGCACCTAAGTTGATAATGATATCTCAGAGGCACAGAGCACCTGATGCCAAGAAAAGACCAGTGCCAAGTGCTGTGCAGTGTGACAACCAGAAAGTGCCAGCACTGAATGGTGTGAGTACAAGGATTCTGCCCCATTTGGCTGTGGGCCCATAATCACTCCTTAAATGGCTAGAATAGATGCATTTAACAATATACATGCAGCCTGAAATGTCCTGGCCCATTCAGTTTATGAAATCTTCCCATTAGACTCTTCTGTGTATAATTCTCTAGGCTTAATATGGAGATTTAATATTTCCATTTCTCATTAAATATACATCATAAACATTTTTAAGTTCAAATAACCAAATAATGTATTTCAGTCCATGTCTAACTCACACAAATAACTCACTTGATCTTTGACTAAGCAGCCACATCCCATATTGTAGAATATACCGGTGTCCATAAATGGTGAAAGAACCCTGGAATCCCCAACAGCCATCCAAACAATAAAAAAAACCTACTGTTATTTTCACAGTGTGTAATGGGAATGCTATTTGTGATGCATCATACTCTTTACACACTGCAAGAAGTATCCTCTGTTACTTGAATCCCATCATTTCCCTTGGAAAAAGGTCGTGGAAATGAAACCCACAAACCTTATGTTTAAATAACACTGTAGGCCTGGCTGCAACCCATGACCATAATGAAAATGCTCAATTAAGGTTTCCAGTTTACCCCTAATTCACTCCACGTTGTTGAAGTATTACAGCATATGTCTCACGTTGTACTTAGAGTGAGATCCCTCAGGGACTGAAGAGTCCCTCCACACGCAGGCAGTTTGGGTGAATCAGAAAGTATTTTATTAGCTCTGAGTGTTCTTTAGTGTTATTTGAATACTGCAGTCTGGGTAGGAGACTCTGACTTATACAATAACATTCAAATAATTCAAGGGCAGCTTAAATATGGCAATGTTATTAGCAAAGATGTTAAAGGTTACAGCTTGATTTTTTTGCTTCTACCACTGAAACATTCAAAGATAAAGCACTAAACAAAGGTCTTAGGAGACAAGACTTTCTCACAAGGATTATAGGTGACTTTGAACAATCACTTAGATCCACATTTAGCCCAACCAGCTTTGACTTTAGGCTACCTATATTGTCAAAGGATGAGAAAGACAGATAAAGAAAAAAAGGAGTAGAGGCTTTCAGAGAGAAGTTTATTACACGTTAATGAGAATTGTCCAGGTGACTGACCTTTGAAATCTGCAGCAACCTTGGCCAGCGGTTTTCCTGCTTGGGGAACTTCAGTCCTGAAAGTAAACTAAATAAAATACATTTAGGCATATGTCTCCAGGCAGCAGATCTGTAACTAGTAAAAGTTTGCCTTTGTGTAACGGGGAGCTTTGTAAGAAATATTCCCTAGAGAGGAAGAAATGCTGCATCCACAGTAGCTCAGTTGCTCCAATGCAAGTCCTGTCAGTAGGATATGACAGGCATATGATCCTTAAACTCACACAGAGGGCATGCTTTTCACTGGCCTGTGTGCATTACTGTCATAGGGTGGCAGCTCAGATCAGTTTAAGCTGAAACAGGGTGAATTTAGATTAGATATTAGGAAGAAATTCTTCACTGTGAGGGTGGTGAGACACTGGCACAAGTTGTCCAGAGAAGCTGTGGATGTTCCTGGACGTGTTCAGTGCCAGACTGGGCAGGGCCTTGGGCAAGCTGGTCTAATGGGAGGTGTCCCTGCCCATGGCAGGAGGGGTTGGAACTGGATGATCCTGTTGCCTTCCACCTCAAGCTGTTCTATGATCCTGTGATGACCAGCCTGACTCTGGCATTGCTCTGGTGAGAGGTATATCCCAGAGATCAGTTGAAGCTTCACTGTTGCTGGTCTTGTCAGTGCCTGGTTCCTCTGTCCTTGTCCAAGATTACAATCTGTCAATTTAGATCCTGCTGCTCATTGTAAATTAGTATTTACCACACACACACACTTCTTTAATAACAACCCAAGTTTATAGCAAATTAAGTACCATCTTAATGCGAAATGTTTGGTTTTGTAAAGTTGCTTCAGTGCTATTTTAACTTTTATTGACAATTGTATTTATTTTTCCAGGGACAGTGTTTTTCTTTTCCCATGTCTTGCAACATGACTAAGAGAGAGGCAGAGGATTAACCCTTCTACGTCCAGACCACTAAAACCCAAAGACAAACTTCAGAGCTATAGACAGACTGCTCAGGGAAAAACCACTAAACCTGTGAGGCTTCCCCAACCAGGGGCACCTTTGCACAGAGAGTACACATTTTGCTAGAAATTTGTGCCCTTAGTGAACCCAGTGTAGTAAACTATTATTATAATCAAGTTATCTTGGTTCTGGTATCTTCCTCAGTGAGTGGCTTTTCCTACCACAGACCTACTGAGTCTAGAAACCAATTTCAACTTTGAAGCTAATTTCCATTTCGAAGGGGTCTGTAAGCTACATCTACATCAAGTGACAACCACATAGCCTGTGGTTACTCAGATATGCTTTAAACTGACTAGGACAAGGATCAACAGCCCAAAGCTTTAATGTGGATTTGTTTTCCCAGATAGATAAACCAGCCTACCCCTAGGCCATCAACAGGCTGCTAGTAACACCTGAAGGAGGGTACTGGTTGGCATAAACCAAAACTGGCCCAGCTTTTGTGCTGCCAATTAAACTTTAGGCATGAGCGCAGCACAGTTAGGCCTATTCCCCTGTTTTAACACTACAGCTGTAGCCACACAAACAAGTCTGAATCCAGCTTGATGTTCCTAATCCTGATGCATGCCTGCAAGTTAGCATAGACACTAAAAATTCCAGAGGGTCATACTTTATTAAGACCTCATGTTATTTCATGGCAATTGAGGCTCACATTTTTACAAGACATAAGACGAAGAGAGGTCGGTCTGCCAGGAATGGATGTGTTCATTACCCCTCCATATATGTATCACAGATGTCTCACAAGACAAAAGCTAGGACTGTTCTGCAGCCGCACAGATAATTTATGTTGCCCATCCACAGCTAACTGTCCTTCCATGGTTACAAAATATTTCCTTCTCTTTCCTCCTTAAAAGAAAAATAGTAAAAGCATTGGTTGGGATGCTCAGTGGGATGATGGAATGTCTGTTACTCTGAAATAGGGGACTGTGCTGGCTAAATATTGATGTGTGGAGTGTAACTTTTATGTAAGTTGTTATCTTTAAATGTTTAGCAGCTGCTCCTCACATAAGTTGCCCTCTGTCCCTGCAGAGTGAGCACACAACAAAGCCTGTGGTGCTGAACTATTTTGCATTCTGGCATTTAGAATGTCTCTTCTCTTAGGGCAGAACGTAATTAAATATTAACTCGTGGATGATTAGGAAGTGTTTAGGGGGGGTGGGAAGGCAGGCAGTGTTTTTTTACTCAGCTGAATCCCCATTCCATGGTGGCTAAAATAAGCTTTCATTCTGAGACGAAATGTAGACTTGAAGTTCAAAAGTAGAACCTGTGTTGCCAACTTGCATTTCTGAGACAAAACTATGGGGGTTTACTGGAACTAAAGCATCTCATGTCTTCCAAAATAAAGAACAAGCCCAGTCATGGGATGACAAGTCCATCATAGACTGAAACCATGAAAGGAGATAATTAGCTTCGCATTTTAACATTTTTTTCTCATTATGAGACCAGCTAAGGGCAAACCTTTTGTTTCCTCTTTTTATTTTTGTTTCTGTATCTTTGTTTATAGGGAATAGAATGGAGAGGTTTTATATATGATTCTATGATTTTATTGTTCTTGGATTTGAATTTATTTGGGCAAGTTACTCATCTGTGACTAATTATATTTGTTTTAATGTCACAAACATGTTGTTCTAGAAGAGCTTTTCTGTGTTTCTTTTTTCTTCTTTACTGTGTGGTGAATATGAATTTTCCCTAAGAACTTCTATCCAGAATCTCACAACTCTTATTACTGAGTATATATTAATCAAAATAATTTGCTCAGGAACTAGGAATAAAATCATCCTCAGCTAAATATCACATATAGCCAGAAAATAAAGGAAGAAATGATTTCAATCTGCATTGCTGTCCATGTTCCAAGGGCTGTTCTTTAATAACAAAGTATCTTTAATAGCACAGTATCTCAGTCACAATATGGAGGATGAGCATGTTGCAGTAAACATGTTCTCTTTCTGCTACTTCTTCACCAGTTATCCCAGTTCTACCACTGATTCAAAAACCACAGGAAAGGCCAACATTGATATTGCTCCACATTCAGAATTTGGAACTGTTTTCATTTGTCTGCTGCATTTTTACACAAAAAAAAATTTGCCTTTTAAACCAAACCATGAGGGTGAGAAATGCACTTTTATTTGAAAGAACAGGCAAATTCTTGCAAAATTACATGAGCTTAAAGCTGTCTTTTGAAGAAAAACAAAAATTATGGGTCTTTTAATGACATAATCCTTCTTCCAGTTTAATTCTTACCAGTTGACAGTGTAGTCCTTCCACTTTTGTCCTTCCACTGACATAGGATGGAGATCAAGGCAGAGTTCATCACTTTGACCACATAAAAGTTAAGATGTCTCAACTAAGAAAATCATACTGTGTCGACGTTCCAGAGTCAACAGAAGAAGACAGGGATTGGAGATGGAGCCAATTTATTTTAAGCACCTATCATAGTATGAGAACAATTTCCCCCTGGGATTGACTGAAGAGGGAGTCTAGCTCACCATTTGGAATATATGCATAACAGATTCATAATCTAATTATTTAATATGACCTTAATTCTGTTCTATATGCCCTCAACAGAGCCCCCACAAGTTGTGGCATGCCTTTCAGCATAAAAATGTTCTGAGAAAATACCAACCTTTGCAGAAGGCCACATGAAAGAGTGCTCCAAAATAGCATTGAAGTGGGCATAAACAATGTGTGTCCTCTGTGCAAGGACAAATTCCACCATGTCATTCCTGCTCTGTTCCTGAACTTTGGATGTGAAGACCCTCTGGAATCTGGTAATGGGCCTAAAATATTTCACTTATGACGTTAGTTCTTGTAACACACAGAGTCATCTCAAAAGAGCCCTGTCCTGGGGCAGTACTGGAAGGGCAGTACTGGAAGGGCAGTACACCACCATGGAAACACTTCCTAAGATTGGGGATTGCTTTTCTGCCCTGTGCAAGTGATTGCTGCTTGGCAGTACATATGCATGCCAATATCTTTGGAAAGCTGAAACACACTGAAAATCTTCACCACAAGCTGCCCCTGGTCTGATGCTGAGGTATAAATAGAACATGTGCTTTCTTTCTTCATGCCAAGCCACAACAATACCCAGTAATGGGTGCTTCTGATGTTTTTCTTGCTGTGGGACAGACAGAGCCTAGGTCAAAAGCCCCATGGTGAAAAAGCACAACCCTAATTGCCTTGAAATTGGGTCTAGAGGGAAGAGTTTCCTGTCTAAACCTGCTGTGTTAATTATAGTCTTGCAAAATGAACATGAGCTCTGACCTGTGTTTGCAGACACAGCTCGAGGACAGCCCTTGGCCCTGATCCAGTGGCAATCTCCAGGCGGTGGGTCCTGGTGCTCATGAATCACCAGGAAATCAGATCCTCCATGTGTACATTGAAAGAGGAGGAAAAAATGCTGGCTGAAAAAAGAGGTTATAAACAAAACCTGCAACACAAGGTGGGTGGAAATTCAAAAGGAGTAAAGAAAGCAAATGGACCTTGTGGAAGTATATTTGCCTAAGCACAGCCAGGAAAATAAAGATTATTTTATCATTAAGATATGAAACTGAAGGTAGCACAAGTTCAAACTCTGGTTCTTGTAGACACTTGTTTCATATTTTTCATTATGTCACTGATTCAATGCTTCGGAGCTTAGAAAAGGCTTTGAAGAACAGTGTTCCAGGTGCTCTTCTCTCTGCAAATGGAGAACTTGTAATTCCTCTCTATGTGTCTCATTTTTTTTAGGAGCCCTTCCTTCCCTACATGAAGGATAGTTAAAATATGCAGACATAGCTATACATATCACATTCATAAGTTGTAAGTAGAGATTGCCATAAAAATCTAGGTTCTGAAATAAAGAAAATGTATGAATAATAATTTAAGGAAGTTATTTAAATGTGTCAAAAGTTTAATTTCCTGGGGATATTTCAGCAGAGGCAAAGCGAGCTGAGTCTTCTTGGGTCCTTATCAGGCATCATGAAACCCTATTTTACATGATGATTTAGATCCTACAACTGAGATTCTATATTTGAAATATAAAAGGGAATTATGTTGTTTAAAAAATTTGACAGAAAAAAAAATATCTTAGAGGGCATAAAAAAATGGAAAGTCTGTCAACCCATAAGAAATGTGTCTTGACATATGGGTCAGCAGTGACATGTAAATTCATTGAAAGTATCTCATAAATGGACAGTCTAATAAATGTATAAAGTGCTGAAATAGGGCTTAACTCATCTTCTGATCTTTCCTCTAAGGTACTCATACTTTACACCACCTCCTGTCATGTCAGCACTGGCTCTGAGATGTGTGGCTGTGCTTTGTGCTAACACTGTACTGTTACAGCAATAAAGGCAGCTGCTCTGCCTATGCACTCCTGTGCTTAGAGAAATGCTTGGAGTATTTAGCTCCCACGCTTCAGCTACCCTGCTGAACTGAAACAGGGTCAAAGAGACCTTGTCACCCCAGTTTGGTAGCCAACATTAGCCTGGCTTTCTCAGGTTTTGGTATTGACTCATGACAATATACATTAACCCTTACAATACTGCAGCCAGTTCTTCAGTTCTTCTGACTGTTTTCCTACTACAGTTGCATTTTTGTTCTAATTCTAGCTATTCTTCTATCAGCACAGTATTTTCCAAATTTGATTTTACCAATTCATTAGTGTAATAAGACCCAAGGGCTGGCAATCACCAGCACTCTTCGCTCGTCCTTTGACCAGTCTCTCTGAGGGAGCTTTGTGCCTTGGGGCTATGTACTGTACTGTCCTAGGACGATATTTTCCATACTTTTGCTTATAAAATTTGTCAATTAAATGTACTCTGCATCCTTCCCTGCTTACAAGGTTGTCTCAGGTAGTTTAAATTTCATGGCCGCTTTGGCTGAGATGAGAGAAGGCTAGGAGAAGAGACATTCAGATTAAACATCTCCTTTTTTTTTGCCTAAAATTCCAGGAGCTAAGTTTGACCAATGTCAGATCATGATATATGAATTTTCTAAGACAAATCCTCATTGGCATTGTTTATTAGAGTGTTTTCTCACTGTGCCTGAACAGCATACAACCCTTCTAGAAGTCAATGTAAAGTGGTGAGACATGTAAATCAAGAAAATGGGTAAAATAAGTATAACTATCATCAGCAAGTTTTCACAGAATAAAAAAAAAGGTGTAGCAGATAAATCATCATTGGACTTGTTCACCAGGATCTGGGGAATGGAAGCACATACAACCATAGAATCATGGAGTATCCTGAGTTAGAAGGGTCATCAAGTCCAGCTCCCAGCCCTGCATAGGACAGCTCAACAATCACACCAAGTGCCTGAGAGAATCTTCCAGACAATTTTTGAACACTGTCAGGCTTGGTGTTGTGACCACTTCCCTGAGGAGCCTGTTCCAGAGCCTCTGGGTGAAAATCTTTCTCGTGGTATCCAACCTAAACTATCCCTGACTCAGCTTCAGGCCATTCCCTTGGGTCCTGTCACCGGTCACCACAGAGAAGAGATCAGTGCTGACCCTCTGCTTGCTCTCTTGAGGAAGCTACAGACTGCAAAAAGGTTTCTGCTCAGTCCCCTTCAGGCTGAACAAGCCAAGTGACCTCAGCTGCCTCTCATGTGGTTTCCCCTAAGGACCCTTGACCATCCCTGTGGCCCTTTGGATACTCTCTGGTAGCCCTGTAGCCTTCCTGCACTGCAGCACCCCGGCCTGCACATTTCATAAAGGAGCGATTTTAAACAGGTCAATACATCCACTGCAGTCACTCACAAACCCCACTTAGTTTTCCTTCTAAGCCTGGCAGAGTCTCTGCAGCCAAGGTTGCATGATTAGACATTAAGTGTTAAGGACAGTAGGCTTTTCATTAGGAGGGTTTTCAAAAGCATCCAATTTCAAACATGTTGTTGAGCCTGCTAGCTACATCTAAAATGCCTAAAACGTGTGTAGGATCATGCCTTATTGTTTAATTGACTTCAGACAGAAGTAATGAATGGAATGTGTTAAACTAAAAGCAGAGCCTGCCGAAAAGTCTTCAGCCTTTAGTAGGGAGTGCTGATAATTTTGTCTTCAGCCTCAAAAGTATAATTGTTATTCAGTTCCAAAACTCTTAGCACAGACAAATCTGAGCACCATTTATCGATGCACTGTGCTAAATACATCTGACAGAGGCACAAGGTTCTGAAAAGTTTTGCAGCCAGGATGGGATTACTGGTGTCTCGTCTGTTACCAAAGGTAACTGGGCACAGCAACCAACACTAATGACGTGATGACAACAGGAGAGGTCCAACAGTCGATTGCTTTTTTAGTAAAAGTTTCTTTGAACTTGGCTGTGTGAAAAATTGGAGTAAAGGGAATGTTCAGCTTCCAGGTTTCCAGGTTATGTTAGTCATACTGGAATTAATAACAGTTAGAAATAAAGTGCCTTCTTGAGAACATACAAATTTAACTTTGGTAAAAATGATAAACTTTTCATTAGTGCAGACACTGAACGTAACTGAGAATACATCTGTGTTTATCACATGAGAAGTCCACAAAGCATCCAGCATTTTCAGGACTAGGGGAAAAAAAGGAACATATGGCCATAGGCATGATGGAATTTCCATCACAGCAGACAAGAAACCCATGTTTTCACATCTCAACACGAAAGAAAAAATGAACGCATGCCTTGGAATTATGAAACTGTGGTTAAATTTCCAAGAAATCTTAGCAGCTGTGATTGAGCCAAATGCCTCAAGCCAGGAATCCTGATGTGAGCACATTAGATGAGGAGAGAGTGTTTGGGATGCTTGTGGCAAAGAATGTCTTCAGGCTCTCAGAGGTCAGAGGAGCTGCTTGGAGAGCAGCTGAGGCTACTGTGCTGGGGAGAATGATGTGGAACCAGGTGTCCTGTCAAAGGGACTGCAACAAAAACCAGAGGTGAACTAAATAAAACAAGAACTCCTTGATATCATGCTTTCATAACTGGCTAATGTTGATGAGCTCTAGAATAGTCAGGTAATAGAGAACATTAATTCTGAAAAAAAAGGCTCAAAAACTGATCTTCAAGAGAAAGCCTGGGTTGTAAATGTATCTTTCAGCTGTGTTTTCTGTAATTCCTTACCCCTTTCTTAACTCTTTCTCTGTCTCAGACACAGCTGTTACACAGCTCAAAGGAAAAATAACTCTTCTTGTTAAAATAAAAGACTAAGATGAAAAAATCAAATCTTGATAAACATATCACTTCAAATTTTTATTCAAAATTTATTCAAACCTCTGTCTTCATGATGGGTGAAGGAAGAGGAAAGTAGAGATAGGTAACATTTTGGACAGTCCTTACATATGGACAGTCCTTACAGTAGATGGGACACTCAGGATTTCGCTTTGATGGTTCACTTAAGGCAGACCCAATCTGAACTGGGGAGTCCTCTTCTCACAGGGACATTTTAGGATCATGTGGGACCCTGCAAGCCAGATTGGGGTGTCTCACAAGAATCCCTAAGTAGCTGGCAATCAGTTGGTTGACTTTTAGGCCATGAAACATCTGATCCCTGAGGTGCATCAGCCCTGGTTGAAGTCCTCAGTCCATGCCCTAGGCTGCTCTGCCACTCCTGCAGAAGAGCATGTCCAGGAGACACGTCCTCTGCCAACACCTGTGAGTGGTCATTCCCTTCAAAAGGCTCCAGAAAAAACTTACTCCTGACATTTTGTAAATTATAGGGAAAAAAGAGAGATGTCATTAGTAAATCTTAGAAAATGTAGTCTCCTGTAGTTACTTCTTTCCATTATCTAGAATGGCTACAGCCATATTAGTGAATTAAATAAAGCTGGAACCTATCTCTGGCCTCCTACCCTGATGCACCTGTTCAAGACAGGCAATTGCTCCTGTGTTTCCTGGCCTTGAGTTGTCACCATCACTTCACATCATCCTCCCTTTTAGAATGATTAGTTCTGAAGGATGATAAATAATATCAGGGAACACAGGAAGAGACAACAGAAATATTTTTTGGTCAGGATAAAACATTTCAAATAACTCTGTAAATGAAGATTAGAAAAGATTGAAGTCACCCAGACATTTGGAGTAGTAGTGAAACACCTGGCAGCAGACTGTCATTGATTTCTTGCAGGATGCTAAAATGAGGACCTTTGAGTAGCTGGCAAAAGCAAACAATACAGGGACTCCTGTTTGCTGGACACACATTTTTTCCACAGTCAATTAAGGGAAAAAAAAATGGAACTCACATTTTCTATTGTGCTTTCTGCTCTTTGGAACTGAATACAGAAAATATTCTCTTATTTCAAATTAACAGTTGGAAGAATGAAAATTTCTGCCCCAGTCTTTGTGGGGGAAGAGTGCCTGCATCCTCCACAACAAAATCTCCTCAAGCAGTCAAGGGCTTATGCAAGAAGGAATACACTGCCATATCCTTCCTCTTTTTTTCTCTTTTCTGCCTTTTGTGCTGCAGTTGATTCAATCAACACTTCATTTTTCTTCATTCAGAATCAACCTTTAATCCCAAAGGACCCTAAATGGTAGCCTGAGCCTTTTCAGAGCTTTGACTGTTTGGATTCCTTCAGCAGAGAAGAAAACTGAAAGAAAACTACAGCTCTTCATCTGAAGGCTGTGTCTGACTCACCAGCTACTGGATGACAATCTGGAAAGTTTTAAGCTCTCCTGACAGTTTTGGCCATTAATAACTGAGACAATACATGCTTTTTTTGAGGCTGCCAACAACCTTGTCTGTCCTGGCTTTAGTCAGGACTCTGTTGATTATTTTTGTGTCACTTAACACTGTTTCTGCAGAGGGCATTTCAGTTACTAAAGTTGTTCACAAGAAGACTCTGAAAAGTAATGGGAAAACTCAGCAGATCTCTGTGAAAGGATGCCTGGCTCCACAGCCCTTATCAGCTCACCCCAGCACTGGTGAAGAGCCTCCCCATTCCTTCAGTGGGATTTTGCTGTGGATCCATGGATCTCTATGGCATCTGCAATTTCTGCAGGCATAAGCAAGCAGTGCTGCTCTCTAGAACAACTAAGAAACCTGCCACTGCTAAGTGCTTTTAAAGTTTCCCTTTAGCTACAAATGGCACCCTTGAGTTTTGGGAATTTAAGATAAGAGGCCTTGATGCAACTCTCAGCATCTGCAAGTTTTTTCTGTATTTATCATATTTGCTGCCTGTCTGCAGGGATTGCCACAGAGATGTCATAAAAATGAATGCCCCTCACATGCCACTAACTTTACAGCCAATTCAGATTACAGACAAACAAATAGTGCCTAATGAAGGCTGCAGACTGTGGGGCAAAACAAATATATAAGAGTAAATTTGATGGTCTCACATTGTGGAAGATGAGGACATGATGATGCACAAGAGAAAGCCTTCAGAGTGTTACTGGGCTGTTAGCTGGGCATTTAATAGCAGTCTTCACTGTCATGGGGACCAATTTACACTGTATCTTAATAGGGTGACAAAATATTGTGTGTATGTGTGTATATATAACATGTACTGTTTTCTAACAGATGCTAGCACACTGTTTCTGCCCAGGATTTGCTGAAACTGCTCTGCCTTGGGCTTTTCTTTAAAAAATACTAGCAAGTGGCAGGAAATGTGCCTGTTGCACATGGTACTTGGAGGGAGACTTGGTAAATAGCTAACTATTTATATCTCCCTGTGTAATCATTGCAATATTTAGTTACATTGAATCTCTGGCTTGTCTCATGATGCCCACCTTTGGAAGGAGACTTGCACTGACACAGGGAGCATTTTGTGTTCAACTGATCACCCTGCTTAACCCTGGCCCTGCTTCTCCTCCTCCTTGCCCTCCTCCTCAGCACAACCTGCTGATGCTCTGCCGAGTACTCCACTCATTCCCTGCACATGGACATCTGTCCCCCTCTCATTTCCCTGCAGATCTCTGATCCTTTCTCTCACAAGAAGTGAACACCCAAGTTAGTTATCACAGAATCACAGAATAGGCTGAGTTGGAAGGGACCCACAGGGATCATGCAGTCCAACTCCTGGCCCTGCACAGGACTCTCCAAGAGCCACACCATGTGCCTGAGAGCACTTTCCAAATGCTTCTTGAACTCTGTCAGGCTTGAGGCTGTGACCACTGCCCAGAGGAGCCTGTTCCAGGGCCCAATCACTCTCTGGGTGAAGAGCCTGTTCCTAATATCCAACCTAAACCTGCCCTGACACATCTTCAGGCCAGTCTCTTGAGTCCTGTCCCTGGTCACCACAAAGAGATCAGTGTCTGCCCCTCCTCTTCCCCTCATGAGGAAGTTGTAGATGTGGTCTGAGGTCTCAACTCAGTCTCCTCTTCCCCAGGCTGAACAAACCAAGTGACCTCAGCTGCTCCTCATAAGGCTTCTCCTCCAGAACTTTCACCTTCTTCGTTGCTCCCCTTTTGGACTTTCTCTAATAGTTTAATATTTTTCTTTTATTGCAATGACCAAAACTGCACAAAATATTCAAGGTGAGGCTGCACCAGTGCAGAGTAGAGCAGGACAACATCAAGTCTCATGATCTGATACTTAATGCTTTTGTCTCTTGTGCTGGTTCTGTCTGCACTGCACAGGGTGATGGGGATTTTGGCATTTTGCCCCAGTTGTTTCTAAACTAGCCATGGACCAAGCTCAGCCCTGCAACACTCCCCCTCTCTAAGGCTGGGGCTTGGTTGTGTTGCAGTGCCAGCAAGCTTATTTTGCTCTTCTCTGTCCACTGCTCTCATCAGGGAAGACAGACTTGAAGTCAGGGAGATTTTAGCAGTGGCCTTCAGTGGGAGGAGACCTCAGCTCTATTTGACTTTCTGTTTTCTTTCAAAGTACTAAGAACTTCAGGCTGCTTCCAGGGCCAGACACTTTCTTGGCCAGTTTCAGGGAGTGTTCCTGATCTGGCTGCGGTACAAGTGGCCAGAATTTCCCTTGGATGAATTGTTCTCAAACAACGTCTCCAATGTGTTAGGCAAAAAAAGGGTTTTTCTTTTGATGTCAGCTGTTATGCAGGTTCTTTCATCTCAGCAGATTTTCCTTCACAGACCTATTTACTGTGGTGGATGAGTGAAAATGCTGAGTGGGAATTAAAGATGTTGTGACTCAGGCAGCACTGCAGTGCAGTTTTAATTTGGTTGGGGGTTTTTTTTCCCTTATACTATTGGGGTTTTTTTTTCCCTTATACTATTACCATTAGATTTTATCTACTACCCTGAAAAGTTGCTCTTTGGGGTGAATCAGTTCCTGCCTGCAGAGCTCCGTTCTTTAAATCAGCACTAAACTAACTCCCCAAGCAACTTTTAACTTTAAAACCACTATATTAATTTGGGGTGTTTTCTACTCCCTCTATTTTATTTTTTTATTCAAAGTCAGCATCAAATGTGAGGTCAATCTCGGGAAAACTGCAAGTGGAATAGGTCCAAGTTCCCCATAGCAGAAGCACAACAAACTTCTACCCAGAGCAGGTAACAAAATTCTGTTAAGTTTTGCTGCAGTTAAGGACAAAATCATAGCATAGAAGCCAAACTGGGAAGGGACTGGAGTCCTTGCTAAGTGCCACTCACCTGGAGAGCAGAGGGACACCTTGCTGGGACTCTGCAGTGCACCTCGGCTGTCGCCTTTGCATCAGAGTCTCAGCTCGAAGGTGAGGGAGAAGAGTAGTGTGAAATGAGCATGGACAGTGAGACAAAATGGGACGAGTGGAGATAAATAATTAAGGGTTAAAGAGAAGAGCAAAAGCAGCTGCAGAGGGCAGAAGGAAGTGGGGGGAGGAAAGAGGCTGTGTGCTGGCAAGCTCAGCCTCAGCAGCCCAGGAAGGACTGCAGATATGGAGCAGGACTCTTCCAGGAACACATTTCCTGTTGGCTCAGGGACTGTGATGAAACCAGCATCAGTTGGGGAATGTGAATTTCTTGATACACTTTTGTGCTGGCAAAAGCACCACCATTAGAGATGAAAAGGCCCATTTTCTGGAGTTTCATGAGCAATAGGTGTGCTTCTCCACTAGCACAAGCAGGTTTGTGCAGAAGGAGCTGTCTGGACCAACCACCCCAGTTCCAATGTCCTCACAAAGAGGACACTTTTCTCACACAGACCTGACCTCTGGCAGCATCAAGAGCAGGGTGGGAATGTGGTCTCCTGTAACTTACCTTTTCCTGAGGGTAATTTCCCATATTGCTATACCTTAAAATCTATCTGCCTTTCCACCCCACCCCCATCCTGCGGCCCTCATGAGATGTCAGAAAAAGAAGATTCAAGCAAACAATAAAGAAACCCATGTAGGTGTGTTTGGGGGCTTACATTGGAACAGCCAGGCTTGCATTGGAACCGGAATGATGCCAAACCACTCTCACCACCTTCAGGTCACTGACAGGTACACACAAATGGGAGCATGAGATCCTCCACCAGAACCAGCCTGGTCAGCTGTGGAGAACTGCACGCAAAGGAAAGGAATGAGAATAATAATAGGAAAGGTAAATTTCATCCAAAATAAAAGACGGTGCATTAAAGTAGTGGGTTAGATTTCTCTGGGCAGATCCCAAGCACCCGATTCTTGGAAATCACACTCAAATTTTAGCTTTCTAGTCTTCCACCAGGCTTCATTGAGCTCCAGTCTGTGAGACAATGGCCTTACTGAGAGCTAAGCATAGCCCAAGGGGTCTATTTTTAGAATGCTAAAATATTTCAAAAAGGTGATAAAAAGGGTGTAAATCTGCAACTGGACTCCAGGGTAGAAGGTTGGGGGTGGAGGGGAGTTAGTGAAAAACGGCTTCTCAGAGAAAGTGCTCCTTTTGCAGTACTTGTGGCATCTTGGCAAAGGAATAATTTGTTCCCTCATAAACAGAGTCACCACTCTGAGTGCCACTGGTGTGAATCAGTGCAGCTAGCAGCCTCTGGCTCTGCTGACATTTTTGACTTCAGCTGAAAGGCAGGCCCATTACTTTTGAGAGAATGATCACTGCCAGATTCAAGAGCTTCAGCCCTAGTTCAGGCGTTTATTACCAGGCATGAAAGGAGCAAACTGCCATGTAAGTGATCTGAAGCAAACACGTCTGTCAGTTTGCCTTCTCTCCTGTCAGCCAACTGCTGCCTTTGAAAGCAGTCAGGCTTGTGACAGGGTTTTGGACTATGTTGGCTGGTTCAGAAAGCTTGCCTTTAACAGGCTCCATGGGAGCCTGTCTCCTGAGAGTGCTTGTCCTCAGGAATTCCCATAGGTGGGCATGCAGCCCTTGCACCGTGATGTCCAAGGGATTCTACCTTCGTCTCACAGCCACGAGTTCTGACAGCCCAGGAGACCATAACAAAAACTGTGAAAAAACAGAGCTTTGGAGTTGAAAAACCAGGCTGTCAGGCACAACTCTGGCTGGTCTTGAAAAGTCTTATTCCATATCCAAATCCTATGTACAAGTTACCGACAAGAATTAAGGATAGGACAGCAGGTGTTAGCTCCCAAGGTGCTGAGTTGGTGCCTAAATAACTTTGTGAATTTGGAGCAAAGGGGAAGATGACATAGGGCTCTCTTCAGCACATGGTGGGAAGTGACTGCTTTACCCTTTCTGGGTACTTTATCCTTCACAGAGTCCCTCCCTGGAGAGAGACTGGTTAAGGTTCATCCTTCCCCTGGTATAAGCATTGCTGGAAACACCTCTACTACTGCTGAACAAAGTGCTGTTGGTCACCACCCCAGGCTGATCTACATCCTGTGAAATAGGATCTGACTGGTGTAACTGCCCTGCATATTACTCTGACACAAAGTAGGATTTTGAATGAAAAACACCCATCTTGAATTTTTTGCACTTTAGGCTGATTTCAGATGCTGAATTTAATGATGCTGCTCTGGCCTCTTTCTATGGTAAACCAATCAGTCTGTTTGTTAGTTATTGGACCAATCTTTCACCTGAACATGGACTTTACTTCAGAGCTAAATCTCCAGGAAGTCAGCATCCAGCCATTCACTTTTGAATTGCCATTTCAAAGAGCTGACTTGTATTCCCTGTGTTTTAGGATACAAGTACTGAGCAAACTCTTCAGAGACAGAATAAAGTGTTGCCTTATCTAGGTATACTGTTCTTAAGGTGTTCCAACAAAATCTTTTAAACAAAAGACTTTTCCCTGAAAAATCATCCTTGTGTTATTTAAAATTGTCATATTTGAGCAATTATGCTTGCATAATGTAGAAGAACATCAAGCCTCTTTGCTCTTGAGCTTGGGCTCTCATTTCACTTCAGCTGTCGTACACATGCAGAGCAGATCACTGCAGTGGTACACATAAAATGCTGTTATACATTTCTTGTGACTCCTCTGTACTCTTTTCTGAATTCACAAGAGGAATATGTGGCTCTCTTTGAAGGTATGCATTAATTCTGCGTGTGAGACAGTACCTGTATGCTGATAATGGTCATGAAAAGTGCTGGCTGCCCCTGAAAACTGGCTACTGTTTTATTCACATGAAACACAAAATATAGCAAACTTTTTTTGGTCTGTCTTGCTAAAGATCTCAATCTTAACTGGGGAAGCTAAACAACAAGCTAAATTCTCCCTCTGTGAGTCAAAGAACTGCTGCCAATTGCAATGGTGCTTTTCTCTGTGACCATCCACTCATCATGAAAGGGAAAAGGCTCCTAAACGAGCACTGACCATTGCACAGATGTTGGGTGGGGTTTTCAAAGCCATAATGGGAACCGGGCATCCAAATTCCCTACAGGTTAGTGGGATGTGACTTACAGAGTTCCTTAGGCAGCTCTGAGAAACAGATGTAATGTTTAAAAATATCCAGTCCCATCTGACTTTGATCAGAGGCCTAGAAGATACTATCAGTTATATTCACTTTTGCTCACCAGACTCTCACTAGAGTGATTGTGTAAGAAGAAGGAAAGATAAACTCCTGAGACATTGCCTCTCATGTTACGATAGCAGAATTTATCAGGCATAACAACAGGAAGGAACAGGAGGTCTCCTCAAAACAAGAAAATAACAGCTTTGGTAATGACTCAAAATCTTGCTGTGCAACACCACATTCTCCACACCCAATCACACACCAGCCTCCTAAAGAGTGAGTAGATTTGTCAGGAATCCTCATGCAAAACTATCTTAATTCTCCTTGATGGTACATGAGCTCTCAGCTGAAGTTCATTGAGTTTTGTCTACTGCTGGAATCAAAGGGTCTTTCTTGGACAGCTGGAAAATTAGGAGAAGGAACTAACATCAGGACCAAAGGCTATGCTAGAGGATTCACATCTGCAGGGGCAGGAAGTAGTGACCCCACAGCTTTGGGCCAGATCAACCTCATATAAAAACAGAAAAAATAGAAAAAGTTGAAAGCACTGACTATCACACTTCCAATTAACCAAATTCATTTACACCTGAAACTTATATAAAATCCCAACCAGGCTGGTGTCTATGTTTCAAAGCCAAATGAGAACCATGTCGAGGATCTTTGGCTTTATGATCATGTTTATTTTTTTTAGCTTCACATAGGGAGGAGCAACAGCCCATAAATCTCTAATTACTACAATATAAGCCACTGCTATGCAGTGTAGCTGGAGCAAGATAGAGAGAATAGGAGCCTTTATATAATACATAACATTGACTATGATGCTGCCATGGTGGTGAAAGACTGAGTCCTTAATTTTAGCCAAGGGAATCATATGATGTGAGTCCCAGCAATAGCAGGAAGACAACTGTGATGTTCCAGCTCTATGTGTCAAGTACTTATGAAAACAATTAACGTTCCAGCATTGCCATTTAGTCATTTGTTTTCTTTCCAACTCTGCATAGTAAAATCTTTCTAATACTCCACATTTTTTCTCTGTTGCCTAATATCTCCTGTGCAAAAGAATTACACAAAATGCTGTAGGTTAGATATTCAAGTATTAAAAGCAGCATATACAGGAAGGTTGTAATGGCTTGTCTTTCAAAAAGTTCAGATTAAATAACTTATATGGCATTAACTTGAGTTGTCTGTGTGTGTGCTCATAGGAAGTTTCAAAGAATGTTGCACTTTAAAAAAATTATAGCCATTTCCAGTAGGAAGGAGGAAAGCATGGCTCTAGTCATTATGCTTCTGTGCGTTGCTTCACTACCAGATCACTGCAATCTTTGGTATTTCAGTTTAAAGCACAATGACCTAAATAGTCTGGGAATGTATTTTTCTTGCTAGGAATTATATGTGGGAGCAGACTTGGCCTCTCAGTATCACTAAGGCTAAATTTTCCTGACCTCAGTGTCAGTCAGTCCACATGTATGCTTTTCTAATTAAATCTCCTGTTGGGTTTGACCAGGATATTTCTAACAGCGTGGTTCCCCATAAGAAAGAGGAGTAAATTCAGGAAAGTGATGAGATTCACAACCAAAAATGCCAAATCACTTGTGCTGCTGCAAAAGTTATTTCATTTTTCGAAGATGTTTGAGCTTAAGGCCCTGGGATGAAAGGTGCAGGAAGATGAGGAAATGTGGAATTAGAGGAACACAAGGGATCATGAGACTGCATTTGTTTGCATTAAAATGCACCTTGACAGAAGCAAACTAAAAGAGGCACAGAGAGTGAGCAGGACTAGGATAAGGGAAGAAGAGGGTGCAGAGAACTGGGAAAGTGTGCTTAAAGGAGGAAATAAACAGTGGGCTATAGAAAGGAGGGTTCTAGGCAAGGCTTCTAAGAAACCTGGGGAGAGAGAACAGTCTAAAGAGCTGCATCCAGTGTAACAGGGTGGGTTTGGGGCAGTCAGTCACTTATGAAATAAAGATGTGTTACAAAAATTCCATATTTCAAGAGCCTCTTTTACTAAACTGACAACCAAACTTTCCAAAGTGAGCTGAATACCTCAGGAGGGGTGACCAAACCGCCCAGCCAGACCTGCCTATCTACCCATCCTACCAGATGGCCAAGACTGTAATTAGGAGGCTGCAAGGCTAAGTTGCTGCATTCCTAGTTCAAAATTAAAACCTTTTCTTAAATTCCAGAGGCATCTCTGGGCTCAAGGGGGAGCTGAACAGTAAGTGAGGAAAGATTATATATTTGGCTTTAACATTTAATATTAACACAAGTCTATACTGAATCCTTTTAAATCTGTCCTCTGTTTATCAGTTCCATGGGTAGCAGATTAACACTCGAGTTGCTGTGTACAACAATTAGCTCTCAAATATATATTTTTTTTAAATTTTTTGCTTTATGATATTGTGATTCAGAAGACAGTAAGCTCATAGTACTATTAAAGAAACCCTGGGGAACTGATCATTTCCTGTTGAGTTATTGAACTTGCTGGAGCGGTTTGTTTCTTAGCATTTGATGGTTTAAAAGCTAATTGAGATTAATTACTTCTTGAGAATGAAACCACTGACATTGGTATACAGAGCAGGAAAAAAATTCTTCATTTGTACTTCTGTTTGTAAATATCGTCCTATTAAAATAATAACGAAAAGCCTGTGTTTATCGTTTACTAGAATTTAGGTGGTAGAGGTACCATATTTAACATTCCAGCATTTGTACAACAGCCTTTTAATGTCTCTTTAATGGGAGCTATGTGATATTGGGTTGAATCATCAAAATTGTTCATCTCATGGCCCAATTTTTCCCAAAGTGATTTTTCTACTCAGTGTAATAACACAGCCTGGCATGCAGCTATACCAAGCCATTCCTCCATAACCAGCAGCTCATTTTAGCATCAGTATTTCACTGGGATTTGGCTGATGTTCTGGAGAATTAGATTTTTAAGAGTACAGTGCAAAAACAAAGAATGTTAGCTGGGACAAGATCAGTCAGTGTCAGGATTGCAAGGTAGGAGGACTAGCTGAGAGATCAAAGTGACCTAAAATATTTTTGATGAGTTATAATGAATTTGTTTAATGAAAAAAGAATAACTTTTCACATTAATTGATCATTTATATATGTGTATATATATATATATATAAAACAAAGATTCACAGGACTATTAGGTCAAGATACGAAGGATCAGAATGCTCCATTGTGGAAATAAGGTTGCTGAAGATATGCACATGACTGTCTGCATATGTGGAAACATGCAAAATCATACCTATTACTAAAATAAGATGTTTTGGCAAGGTAATTAGATTGGAATGTATTAGATATTGATTTCAAGGAGCTCAAAGAGGGAAAAGTAAACCCAGTCTTGCCCAAGGAATCACAACTGCTGTATCTATAGTTACTGCAAAGAAAGCATCCTCTCTTGAGACATATGTTTAAAATCTGGTGGTTTTAAGAAAGTTCTTAAATATTTTCATTCTCTTTTCCTACACCAGTTAGGTAGCTTAGGTAAAGTTAGTGATGGAAAACACAGTTTGAGTTCTCCATCTTTACTCTTCTAAAATTTAATTTTTAGTCCGTTAATAAGCTTCTTGATTCTTCTGATCCTTTTACTGTTTATTGAACAGGATGTAATTGTAAGAACTATGAGTGTTACAGAGCTTTTCCTCTATCTTGGTAGAACTTTTGAAAACCTGGATACATGGCAGACAGCAGTAACTGCTGATGTACAGGCAGCAGACTCAAGCAGCAAACAAAACCTTATGAGTTGTTTTATTACATCATTTCAGCACTGCACAGGAAATGTGTGTCCTCCTGGGCAGCCTTGATTTTACTTTTTGTGAAGTTTAATGAACATGTATGTGATATACTGTCAATTGAGGATTATCTGTTGCCAAATGATCCCAGCAATGAATTAGCAACCTAATCCAAAGTCCCTTCAGTACCATTAGGGGTATCCTATGATTTTCCTTACACTTCCAAAACTACTGTGCATCTCACCTTCTTCTTACAAAAGATAAATGTTCCAAGGACAGCATTATCTAAGATTTAATTAACATATTCTTTGTATTATCTCTGCTGCATGTTCTGCCTTATTCAAATGGTCTTATACACAATTTCACAAGGAATTATGAGCAGAATACAGCCATGTGCATGTGCCTGACTTCATGAGAACACACTCAATGCATGCTCGATTCCCTTCTTACATTGTTCCTTCCCATTTTGAAGTTCTTTGGTTTTCTCCAGAATGCCAAACCAGGCTCCCACTTCTACCAGCAGGTTGTGATAGGATGAGTAATAAAAAAGGACAAGACAGATATGACATCCAACAAATCTGAGCCTCATCAACTGAGGGACTTCTAACTGTTGTAATGTATGTCCTTTTCTGGCTGGTGGTACTCCAATATGTAGACATTTGTGTAGTTGCAAGAAATAAAGACCAAGTGTATTTGTTTTGTTTTTGCAGTTTTTATTGAGATTTCATTTTTTGAAATTACAGTTTCTTTTAACCTAAAACAATAGCTGTAGGGCTTATTTTGTGCCACAATCACCAATTTTCTGGGAAAACTACTCTATTAAAAGATATACTGTACTTGCTCCGAAAGGTAAGCAAAGGAAGTGTTGTTCATCTGGTGTGAGATGGTTGTGTGGGTGTGCAGGGGTGTGACAAGCCCACCCCACAGCCCTGTGATTTTCTATCTACTGTAAGCCACCTCGTCCCCCAGGGGCTGGCTCTCCGGGGTGGTCAGGCCTTCACTGGGAGCTTCACTGGGGCTGTTTTCTGCAGACGGCTCTCCTTCACCTGCACTTCCTGAGAAGACAATATAATTAAGATTAAAATAGATGTCATATCCTTGATGCAGCAAGCTACAAGGTGTGCACTTTGTCAGTGACACTTAAAAGCATTTTATGCAGCTATGAATGTTCAGGAATCTATTTTTTTCAGTTTACAGTCCATTTGAAAAAATGCTTTAGGGTAATGGCACATCACCTCATTATATTAAGTATTGTGCTTTGGAATGTATAATAGTTTGTTCTCCACTCATGTAAGACTTTTTTTTTGCATTATCTCCTGATATTTCCCTTCCAGGTAGGAAAAGAGGGGAACATTAATTTTTTGTCTGTCCGTAATACATAAAGCCCTGAGCACCCACTTCCAATAGATCTTTTCTTTTGTTATCCTTTAACTTTTATGATTTCAGTCTTCAACCCTGTTTCAGTGATGCAGTTGGTTCAACACCACCAAACCATGTCAAGAAAGTGTACTGAGGGTGTTTATTTACTGTCTCCTAGCCAGAGTGCTCTCCTTGGTGCACAGATGTCCCTCATACTAAAAGGAATCTGTTTCCTAGTTGAGATTTCCAAAAAGAAGGTGTGAATAGAAAGGATAAAAAATGAATGCTAACTGCAACATTCCTGATTCAGTCTTGATTCAAGTCTGAACTGTGAACACTTTTGCTTTATTTGGACTCTTGTGTGGCTACACATGGTGTCCCAAAGCTCATGGCTCCAGCTTTGGTACCTGTTGAACTTCCTACAGGTGGAGTCCAGTTTGGCTAACTTGGGTATGTAAAATATGCCTAAAAGTCTAAGTTTAGGAACATGAGCAGACAAGATTTCACTTTGAGACACTAAAGGTATCTCTTTCCCCCCAGTTGCAACACTGCTTCCAGAGACACTTCCTTCAGGAGGACTGGTTCTGTTTAGATACCAGTCAGAGCAGTAAGAGATGCAGGCTGGATCCAAGTCCACCTGTCTGGGATGCAGTGAGAGGTCCCTTACAAAGGGGCTCACTGTTAGGCAGCACAGTCCACCACACTATGTAAGGGGAATGTTAGCATTCAGACGTCTGTCTGTATATGCATAAACATTCCAGAGCTCCTGTTTCTAACTGAATTTCAAGTTGTTAACACATTCCCTGAAAAAAGCCATCCGCAGCTTTTTTTTTTTTTCCCAGAACTGCCAATCTTCTTGTTTCTCATTTTGATGTTTCCCATGGAAACCATCATAACTTAAAATATAAAGCATATATTTGAAATGCAACCATGGAAACCCTATTTACTAAATCAAAACCTCTTCAAGCACCCTCACTTCCATAATTCTCCGAGTAAGCTGCTTTCCAAAGTGCCAGCTTTAGAGACTGGTCTCAAACAAACAAGAGATTTTTAGTTCATCTGCAATGAAACAGATTCAAACTTCCCTCCACAGTTTGTAAAGGCACTGCCAGCAAACACTAAGATGAATCATTGCATTTATGACATGAGTTTTGTTAAATTATCTGCAAATACAACAGCATACATTCCAAGTGTGAGCCAGGAACAAATGATACATTCTGTCATTAAATATTGTGGTTTGATCACAAAATGAAACACCAACTTGGACAATATTTCTACTAAATGGAAAGAAAATTACAGGTAATAGTTAAGATGGATGTATAAACAACAACTTCTGGATCCAGCACTGAATAACCTAAAAGACATCTAAGATTCTAAATATGAGAGGTTTTTTCCAGAAACTGAAATTTATGAGTTTAGCCTAAACCACAGCAAGGAATACCTCAGTTTTCTGTTGGACTGAGATACTGAGCTTTGAGCCTTCAATCATCCCTAATTTGACATTTCTAAGTCAAGACATTTCCTATGGCAGTATACGAAGGATAAAGAAAAATTTTTGAAATGCCAGTTCCAGTTATGTGTTATGATCACTGTCCAGGTCTTCTCAATTTTATGGAAATATGTTGAGTTTTCTGGAGATTTTTTACTTGTTTATAGATCACAGATGATAAATGAAGCTGGAAAAATATTAATTTCAAGGAAAAATGAGATGGACAAAACAGGATTCATCACCATTGGTTTAAACTGCATCAGACTAGATCCTGTACATCTTTGCACTTTGATGTGAAAACTGGAATGTTTCATTACCAGTGCTTCTTGCTGCCACACTTGTAAACTCCATCTGCTTGGTATGAGGTCACAAATTGCAATCCACAACAACAATCCAAGAACACCATCGTGAGCATTTATAAATATTGAAAGGCAGGAAACTGTTAGATTGGATCTCAGAGTAGCTGACAGACAAATAGATGTCCCTCAGGAAGGAGTAAAAGGTACAACATCCAAAAAATGGCTTGCAGCATTGTTCTCTCAAATCTGGCATCAAACATTATGCCAAGGTCCCAGAGGGGAGCCTGACAGCACTCCAGGACCAGAGGCTGGAGCAGTCAGGGAACAGCAGAGGTGCAGTGCTTCAGTTCTGAAGGGAGGCACAGGAAACCGCGTCGGGTGCAAGGAGCCACATCAACAAGGTAGCAACATGATGCTTAGGGACTCAATTCCTGCAGAATCCAATTTTTGGAAGCAATGCAAGTTATGAACTTATACTGATGTACTGACACTGCTTTGGCATGAATTTCAGCACAACATCCTCTCAAAAACAAATCGAGGGTGTTCAGCCATCATCTGAGTTTTATGCATCTGAGTTTTATGCAGTCTTACTAACTGAGCTGATGAACATTATGAATCTTTTTTCATAAGGAGGTGGGCTCAGATTGTTATCAAGAGACCCACAGCACGAGTCTCTATAACTTACCACCCCAGCCTGAGGTTTGGAGCAGAAAGAGGTTTGATGTGATACCTATTTAAATTGTATGAGAAATTTTAGTATTCCAGGGTACAAACAGATTAAAGATGACTATCAATGCAAGGCATCAAGTCAACATTGCTGTGAGATGGAATTTAGCAGAAGTCAGCTGTGCAACTGCATTGCCACGGTGCTGAGGCCAAGCAAACACTGACTTACAGAGCCAGCTGGGCATACTCAGCTCTGCTTGAAGATTTACATGTTGACATGTACTTTTTAAACCTTTTCTTGACAATCTATATTCCATAAATTTCACACTTCATGGCTTGTTTTCAAAAATTTTACTCAACTTTGTGAACTCTTCAAGTGTGTTTTTCTCTCTCTCTCTCTATTTTTATGTTTAACATTCAAGTATTTGGCTTTGGCTGCTGACAAGAGCAGGATATTGAGCTAGACAAATCAACTATGGACTAACCCACACATGCATGTTGTGTTCTTATGCCAGTTTGGATAGTTTTAAATCTTCTCTGTGTCAAAACCAATAAGCCCTGGTGGATATTTTCCCACCTTTTGGGGGGATTTTCTGTAAGTGCCGGGAATAGTCTCTGTCCGTGGTGCTCAGTCAGCAGTCATTCTACCAGAGCTGTGACTTCAGCTCAGTCTGCCATTACACCCCCAAAATGCTGTGAGATGAAGTCTGAAAAGATCTAGAAGTTCTTGCCAGGACTGTTTAAACATCCGAATCAAGCTTTGAAAATTAGCAATATCTCAATCAGCACAAAGCCGTTGGAGACATCAAAGTATCCCCTCTGAACTGGAAGGGCATTGAGAGAGCAGAAAACTGATGAAAAGTCTGACAAGAAAATCCTGAGTCCACTTTTGAAGAAAGACTGTGAGTAAAGATTGAGGCTGTTTATTGAACAAGAGAATTGGTGCTCTGTGTTTGCATCAGAACCACCAACTTGACGGTTCTGAGACATTATAGTTTTGTGTCACTCAAACATCAGCCTCTGCCCATTTGAGGTCTTGTGTCAGGCATAGATAGCCTGAGTAGCTTGGTGTCTTGGAAAGTACATTTTGTTCTCAGAAATTCAACAGCCCCTAAAGCAGAGAGAGCCTGAACTGTGTTCACTGTGAAGATGAATCCTTAGGACATAAAAAACACATGCAAACTTGCAGGCCTCCAAGAACAATTCAAAACATCTCTGCCTGCCAAAAAGAGACGGTTTTGTTTGCTTTCCTTGAGGTTATCCATATTTATTTACAAGATACACAGACATGAAGGAGAGTTTATTTACTAGAATAAATTCAGGACAGGCAGCAGATTGAAATCTCAGCAGACTTGGTTTTACTGTCCTAACCAGTAAGCAAAACTTGAAGGATTCTCATAGCTGCCCTGAAATTTATGGCAAATATAAAAGGAGAAACACAAGGGGCATACTCAGCATAACTACAAAAAAAGTCAAAGAAACTTATCTAGTGAGAAGTCAAAGCATGCAGACACCATCATGAGATATAACTAAAGCCTCAGCTGCAACTTCACAGTGGATGGAAGTGATTGCGCTCCTTCTAAGCCATAGGAATCTCAACATTCTCATATTAGATGCTTCCAGTAGATAAAAGAGGCCTGTATACCCAGCCTTCCAGTTTAGTCAAAGCCTATATTATAACTGCAAATAGAGAGCAAAGTATGAGAAGATATGGCGTCATCATATCTACTATCTTCATAACAGGAAGTTTTCTCTAGCTTTAACTCCAGGGCAATTAAACTTTATTACATACTATCTGCTGTAAAGTAAATTTGTTTAGTGTTACATCCTTAACTATATACCCCGAACAATGCAAGGTGTTTAATTTGTGAAAAGTGATTTTTTTCCACACAGACATAAGAGCACTACAGTCAGATGAAAACATTAAGCAGAAAATTTAGGGTTTATTTAATGTCAGAAAACACTCTTCTCACCTGTGGATGCTTTCAGCCTTCTGATATAATCAGACCAAAAGGAACAGTCTGCTTTTTTCAGTCCTTTAAGAGTCGGCAAAGAAACAGTGAATTCCTTGTAGTTATCTCCATCATCACTGGACAGATACATCGGCCAGGTGGGCATCATCCCTGATGTTCGTCTCGAGAAACTGTGATGGTAGTTTGGATTTCTAAGGAGTGGGAGAAATTATTATTAGAAAAGAATGACATAAACAGTAAAATGACAAGAAGATTGGCTACGTCAATCCGGCTGGCTCACCTGACAGTAACTTCTTAGGTCTGGTTCACTTCCTAAGGAACAGGAACACAGAACCTGAATAGACTCAGGCTTAAGAACACCCTCAACAGCCCTCGATACCAACCCAGCTCAAGATACTGTAAGAAGCATAAAAAGTCACCATTCCCACACTAGGCTTCCATAGATACTCTCATTCTTGAGCACAGCCACAGCACAGTAAAGCTCAAGGATCTTCACAGAGTAGTTGGTAAATGGTGCACTGTGTATTCTTGTTCTTTCCCTTTCTTCTGGGAATAAGAGAACTCTTAGTCAAGAGACTTGAGAATTGAGGTCCTAGAACTAGCAAACTCTGGAAACAACACCAAGGCCATTGTAGTTCCCATGTACTTTAGCAGAATTTGCAGCTGGTTCATGGAGATAAAATGCCTATTCTTTCTAGCCAAGTGTCATACTACAGATCTTTGCTGTCTGCTCTGCTTGACAGCTTGGCCATGACTTTCCAACCATGTGGACCAAATCCCTCTGTGGGTTTACAAGTTGGTAGAAGAAATGGAGACCTATTGAGAGAGGAGAGGATCTGGACTGACTACACTCCCTCTACTTCTCACCCCCTCCCCAGTCATGGCAATCCTTAAATATCACACACTTACCCAGAGTTTACAAAATTGGAGATATACTGCATAATTTGCAAGGAAAGGCCCTTTTCTTCCAGAGTAAATTGTACTTCATACTTCGGGTAAAATGGCAGACCAAATGCATACTGAACATCCAGCAGGAGCTCCTGGCCTGAACTAAACCAAATATTTATAGAAAGATAATTAAAATCATCATTTATTTATTTGTGGAAGAAAGGAAATAAATTAATTCAGAGGATAAAGCAAAGTTGTAAATAATTAACGACCATTAATTAGAGTGTGGTGAGCTGTGGGACCTTTTCAAACCAAAACATGAAAGAAGAGTAAGCAATAACAAGGAAAATTTGCTGTTATGTTAATGCAGGGTCTTTAACACTTGTTACAAAAGGTAACTGTGGAAGGCATTAGGGCACATTTTCTAAATTAACTAGGTGTCTAAGAGAAAGTGATAGAGGGAGAAAGTCACTTGGCTATTCCTTAAATGCATCTTAAGTTTTGGACAGATTTTCACTACAATTAAATTGAGAAAGTGGAAGCAGTGGTGACATGGATTCTGGCAGCCACGATGGAAGGTTAACTTTGGCTTATTTCACAGACTTGGAATAAAATTCTGGCCTTTCTTAGCAGCAATTGGAGTTTTTCCATTGACTTAATTGTGGCCAGGATTCTGGATAAGAAAAGATGTAATAGGATATGTTTATGAAGATTTCTCTTAGACATAGTTTTAATCTAATTTCTCTGCTGGCCGGGTGGTTTTGGTTCATACACTCTGTTCTCCCCAGGTTTTACATGGCAGACAAGTCAAAATAGCTTGAGATAATCATCTAGATCAGATTTAAGAAAGAACAACTGTTGTGTAGTTCCATGCAATAGTTAACACTATATTATAAGGAATATTTTGACAATTCAGAGACAAGGCTGGCCAGGTAAGACCACAACCCTTTTAGGAGCTAATAGCAAAGGTTACCTCAATATCTTCAAGTCCTGCAGAAAAACAGTGACCAGCTTCTATTAATAACATTATAATTAATTATGTTCTACACATAGCTTTGAACCCCAGCTCAGAAAGAGGTATTTCTGGCCTGGTCCAATTGCGTTTTCCATATCCCACATTTAGACAAAGGTCTTATTGACTTGGTTTAATGCTGCATGAAGACAGACAGCATCAGGGGATCTGGGAGAAGGAACAGATGTCTGTGAGGCAAGAATAAACAAATCCCAGATCCACTCAACAAGATTTCATCTGCAGTGGCTGCAGTGGCTGCTGTTCAAAGGTAGCACAACTGAAACTATTTTATCTTTGGACATGAAACGCAGCAGCATTGGTATAACCCTGATACTGCCTCCAATGGAACAAGGAATGTAGTTCAAACCATTACGGGCAGGTGGGCTGAAAGCAAGAGGACTCCTTTACATTTTATGAGTGGTGGCACCAAAGCCTCTATTTTGAAAAGCAAACACACAGCCCTCTAAATGAAATACATCTTTGGTTGTGTTTTCCTTAGTCTTATCATAATACCTCAGTAATACTTTGCATCTGGAAAGTGAATTAATCACAGATTATTCCCCCAAAAAATGTAGAACTGAAACGAGATTAAAGCATATTTTTCTTCCCCAAATGTTTATAGAAGGATTAAGCAAGATCATAGTTTAATAATTTTGCCTTAAAAATAATTTGCTTGGCCCAGTATATAACAGCAATGTTTAGTGTCAGTATGGCAGCAAAGGTATGATATACTTAAAGAAGCAATTTTCTTTGCAATGAAGAGTCACTTTTGATTAGATGAGAGGACACAAAATTAGTTGAGATGCAATGAAAAGGCAAATGTACCCATTTAGGGGAGGTATAGCAAAGGTGAAATTTAGTGTTAAGCTAAAACAAGTGACCAGGACTGAGGGTTTCCCCCTAAATGAGACCTTGTTCTTAGCCCTCACATTTCTAGAGGTGAAAACTGTTAAGGTTACAGTCCAGACTAAAAATTCAGCAATCTCATAGAGAACTTATTTGATTTGAAATTATTTGTTCGACTGTAATGAGTTTGACACAGAGACATAAAGTGGTTCAAACCCCTACAATTTCACAGGCTGCTTTCAACATTTCTGGTTGACAAGAAAGAAGATATAAGAATGAGAAAAAAATCCCTAAGATTAAGATGGGAAAGAGATAAATATATAAAAGCACAGAATAGCAGGGAAGACAATGGGAAAACACCTAGGTGGCAGCTAGATGGAAAATATCACTGGAATATTTCTGTCTCCTTCCTCAAATTCTGATCATAGAATCACAGAATCATAGAATGGTTTGGGTTGGAAGGGACCAGAGGGGAGTGCAAAATGGTCAGAAATACCCAAACAAGGACTTTAGAGTCTTGTAGGAGCTCTGAGCATATTCAAGGTACCACCAAGTAGTGACACTGTTTTCACTGGAAGAAAAGTGGAGTGAGACAAAGAAAGGAGTGACAAATAAGTATTTACAGATTTGCTGTTGTACACTGCCACAACTGCAGGGAGGGTTTTATCTCCTGAGCTGCTCCAAACTGCACTCCCAGGATACCATACAGGTGCTCAACAGCAGCAGCTCTAAATGGGGATATGAAGTCCACCCACAACTGGTGGACTTCAGAGGACAGTTTGATAAAGGGAGGACTGCAGTGACAAGGGCAAAAGGGGTTTCTAAGGAAGCCAAACTAATGCAACTAATTTCCTCTACAGAAGTCCCTTTTTAAGGAACAGGTCTGTTATTTTAACAACAGCCGTGAATGCAATTATGTGTAAGGATAAAATCTTGGCTATGGTGACTTCATAGGACTAGTATTTTGTGCAAAGGTGTTGCTTCAGATCTTCTCTGTATAGATTTGCTTTTTAAGATGTCAATATTTTTAGAAAGAGATTCACAGCTTTTCTTATATGACAGACCACTGAGCCACTGGGAAGTTAGAAGTCAGATCCTACAACTTTGTTCACACTAAAATGAGCTCTCCATGGGGAATTCTTACTTCACCTCAGAAGAAGGTGCTGCTGGAGTTCAGTTATCCAGTTTACAGAAAAACAGATGGTAAAATCAGAAACTTTGTGACATTCATAACCAGCGATTTAACAGCAGATCCTGAAACATAATTTGCTGCGAATTTTCATTATCCAGTGCCAAGCCATTTACTAGGGAAGGTATAGGTTCTGAGAAAATTTTCCTTAAACCTGAGATGGAGTTTCCATTTAGATGTTTCCAAGTAAGAAAGACAGAAAGTGATTACTTAGCCATAAGATACTCCACTGCTCTCTCTATGGAGCTGTGGCTACTTTCACATATGAAGAACTGCTTCAACAGGAAAGAGTAAAAGACGAGTAGAATTTAGAACAAAAATGACCAGGATATGATTGATTTGGCTTAAATTCTGGTTCCAAATCAAACAGAGCATAGATGTAAACCCCCATGTCCAAGAGCTGAAGTTAATATCTTAATCACAAACTTTTGGAACAGAAAAATATGAAACTAAAAGAAATCAACAATGACAAACAAACAAACAAAAACAGACAAAAAAAAAATCCTAATCAAACTGCCCCACCACCAGCAACCCAAGTCAGAAATCCTCAAAAATTTTGTTTGCAAAATGGAATTGTCATTACTGGCTATCCATAGTCATGGCAGTCAGAACAGAAGAATATGCTCTGGCAGACTACCATGCTTTTCTGTGTTAGGACTGAATGCACAACTCAGAGCTGGGGCTGCAGGGACCTCACAGTGTGATCCATGGTAAATTAGGACATATATCTCATTTTGAACCTTGTCCTTGTTCTAGGTCTGGCTAATTATTTCATACTGGAAGCTCATTTTGATGATTAATGACTTACTCTAGCCTAATATTTATCTTTTTTCCTTTCATTTAAAAATAGTCATTACTCTCCTTTCCAACTAATTTCAACTAATCTCAAAGCCTTTTGAATCACAGCTTCTATTCTTAGTTGCCTCAATGTAGTCTTTGGTTCTTTTTTAAAAATCCACACACAGATAGAAGCCAATGTAAATTAGCTCAAAATTCTAATGATATTCTATATGATACCAAAATACCAAACTTCCCACTGCTATTCAATCATTAAAATTTTAAAATAACAAGATAAATATAACTAGCTAGAGTTCAGCCAGAATTGCCAGTGATTATCTGAGAACTGGAGAAATACTGTACTCAAACTCATGTCAGTCACTGAACTGTGACAGATTGCTGAGATAAGAAAACCATTTATCCCTTAATGTAAACTTTTATGAGAGTAACTGCTCATTCTAACAATTCTGTGAAAGATTTTGTGTTAGAGATGGGATCAAGGCTTTGAGTTCCCCGCCTCATGATCAAGGCCCTGTTCAGTACCTCATTGGCAAGGATAGGCCTATCACTAGGAAAGTAAAAAAAACCAAAAAGCCTCTCCAGTGTCTCTTGGCTTTTGGGGAGAACAGGTTATTTACATTCTGAATGAGTTGAACAGCATAGGTGAAACACAGACTCATAGACTGCTGACAAATCTGCTGATTTGAGTAGAAATAGGATTTCTTTACAACCCTGTCCCTGGAGAAGAGAATATGATTTACACATAATGTGCCACTGCGGCATGCTCCTGTGGTCCCATTTTGTGTTTGTTTTTGATAAATGGACTTTAAATTACTTTTTGCAAGAATTATTGGAAATATTAAATGTGCTTTTTTGCACCCATCTGCATTATCTTCATATTAACACCAGCAGATTTTTCCAGCATATATATGCACATCAAGTATCCTAAGTTTTGAACAGGCACTGTCTCATCCATGTCATGAGAGAGGAGCAGCCTACCAGCACTGTACTTTGCCTGAACTGAAATGTTCATCTTGGACTAAGCAAAATTAATTTAAAAAATTATATACAGCCACACATTTTGTAAAAGGAAATGGCATGTGATTGCAGGGAAAAAAAATAATCAAAGAATAGCTGGATATTTATAGAAATTCATTGAGCCAATGTGAGGCCTGGTGTGACCGCTGCAGTTCTAGGGATGCATTTGGCTCATTGTGTCTCCTCTCATTACAAACTCCTGCCAAAGAAATGGGGGAAAGGATGCGAAAAACAGATGAACATTTTTCTTTCTTTCTTTCTTTCTATCTTTCTTTCTTGCTTTCTTGCTTTCTTGCTTGCTTTCTTTCTTTCTTCTTTTCAGGAAAATCAGGACATATGGAAAAAGCTTAACTTCTAACAGGATTAAACTGCCAAGTTTATCCACCTTTGTACCAAAAAAGCCCTATAGATACATGTGACTTGCAAAAGTATTCTGGAGTTTGCTGTGTCTTTTCCATTTGAATTTCTCCCAACGCACACAATGTTCCACTTTGCATTATAGTGTGCCAAGTAAAGAAAATAAAACTGAAGTAGCAGATAGTAAATTCAAGAACCTGAAAGCTCACATTAATTCAAAAAAAAAAATCATAGATCTTAAGAGAGGAAGAAAGCACTTTTATCAACTTGTCAGAACTCCTAAAGAACACAGATTACACAATTCAGTCAGGGAATTACTGTATTTAAGATCTAGTAATAGGCATCCTGACTCTTGAGTGCACTTTTGGGAGACAGAAATTCATGCATTTGTTCAGTATGGCTATTAGGTATTCAGCTCCTGAGCTGAATGAATGGATGAATTTCCTGGAAAAGGTGATGTGTACATCTAAAGACCCCAGAGCACCAGGGAATAAATGGTGCTCAATATGCAGGGACTTTGTGTTTATCTCATAGATTACATTTGATGGGAACAGCCTGTCCTAGTGCAGCACATGCAGCTCCAAAATTGCTTTGTTCCTGAGTCTTTTAGCTGAATTTTGGTTCATTTAAGCTGATTTCTGCTTTTTCTGAGCTTGGTACTTTGTCTTTGCATATTTATGGCTAATTTACAAGATCTGGAAGATCTACTGAGTTATAAAGGCCTCTAAACTACTTCACAGGAAGAAAAAAACAAATTGTCCAGACCTCAAGCCTTTAGAAACACAGAAACTTTGCAAAGAGTTGAGAACAGAATGAAGGGGATGTACCAGTGGGACTGTTTTCATAGCTGCAGCTGGCACAATGCAATGGATAAGGCCAGAGGAATGGCCTTAACTTCCAAAACAACAGCTTTTAGGACATGACTGGGAGTAGAGCTTTACAGAGCACCATGACAAGCTGGTTTTGCTGCAATTGTGGTGCTTGCCCAGCTATGGAAGCAATGTGCATCTTTTTATTGTCACCACCTCACTGGTAATTTATTTGCCCTCTGTCTTTAGATCAGTTTCCTTGAAGCCCAGAGACAACTTTCTGTCTGCATGAACAGCACCTAGTTTAGACTGTGGCCCCCAGCCTAAGGGATGTTGGTACTCATGGACTAACAGCTGCAGTCAGGAGGAGAGCATCAAGTGGACAGCAAGTGGTGGATGGGTTAAAGGACAGAGATATGATGTAATTGTTATGAAATCAATAGAGTATCAAAATTTCCTTTAATTAAAGAGATATTAAGTATAGCCAGAACTCCCACAGCATCCATAATAAATAGAAACCAAGAATACTTCACATAGTGGAATGAGTTTATACACAAACATTTTTTTGTTTTATCAGTCAGGAGTCCTTGCCTTCAGTTACAGGAATCACCAAAGCCCAGCCAACTATGTGAGCCCTGGCATGGAGCACCCTTTAACAACTCACATAAATGTACACAAGAGTGCCTAGTCAGAAGGTAAAGACAGCCCCAACTAAAATGACTCAAAAAAGACAGCAGCTCATTAATCTTGGGTGAATCTGTCCCATGCACAACAATTAAAAAGACCTTTTATGACAATTATTATGGTCATGTTAATGACTAGAAGATAAAGTCTCTGTCTAGACTGTTTCAATGACAGTAATGATGCTTTGCCATCCTGCTGCAGCTGATGATCTGGCCCCCTCAGTGGGCAGAGCACTGATTTTAACCATCATCTCTGAGACAGAAATTTGGCACCACAGTGTGGCTTGGAAACTGTGTTGGCATGGCAAGCAATGCTTCTTCATATAATATGCAAAAATCACCCAGAAACCTCTTGAAGGGTTAGCAAAGCAAATCTTTGTACAGTTAATAATATTATCCTTGTCAAAACATACTTCTCCTATCACACAATTCTTCACCATAACTAAAGATATCCTCCAGCCCTCCCCACTAATCCTAGGCACTGCTGAGCAGTCACATTCCTTCTGCATTGTTTAGAATAAATGTTTACTCCAAGGCCTAAGTGTTCTCAAAAAGAGAGTGAGAAAATGGCAGCTGGGTCATGTATATATTTTTACCACAGATTATTAATGTGGGAGTTGGCTCCTTATTCAAATGGGAACTGAAGACTAAAGCAGACATGGTGTCACGCCAAGCTCAGGAGAATGCTACCACGTGGACGGAGATATTATTTTGCTCTCTGCAAGATCCATTCATCTGTACAAAAACTGTCAGTTCCTGGGTTTATGTGATTTTCCACATGTCATAGACATCAATTTAGAGCAGGCTTCTTAGTCCTTCCCCTGTATCTGTGCATGCCTGAATATGTGTGTGTGCATATACATTTCTGAAACACCCGGTTGTGAGACAAACTTTGGCTAATTGGCTTTTATTGGTAAAAATTCCTTCCTGTTTAATAATTTTTTGTCTACTTTGCATCACTGTGGTTGAGTCTGTGTTTACTGGTTGACTTCTCCCTCCCTGTTGTTTATCTTGCTTTAGTTATTAAGTGACTGCTCCTTGTGAAACAAGAGGAAATACCAGTACTTTTTCATCCCTGCATTTTAACTCCCTTTTCTGTTACACATTTTGAGGGACACATAAAGTAGGATGGAGGTGATAAAGTAGAAACTGAAGAATGTGTTGCTAAACAGTGCCTTGTCTTAATTAGTGAATGGCTATTTCCCCAGACAGAATATTCTGTCTCAGAGTAAACAGTCTTCCATTGTTGTAGTTATCTGAATATTGTTTTAATGTACTCTTTCCAATATCCTGTAGACATTAGCAGTTATTATAGATGATATAGAATTATATTATCATAATCTTTATGATACTGATTGCAAACACAAACAAGGAAAGGTCCATCTCCTGTGTAAACTGACTTCTTAGGAAAAATTTATACAACAAAGAAAAAAATCCTCATTTTTTTGTCTTTTATGTTACCTTGTGGACATAATACTATGAACATTCCCATTTTCACAAGTGACGGTTTACATCTCAGCAAACCCAGATGTGGTTCATTATCAAACTGGTTGAGAAATTATTATTCTATCAAAAGCCTATGAGGGATTGGGAATACGTAATGAGGAGTTCCTCTGCCTACAATGCTCTGAGGGGGATCTGATCCAGTATGTGTACTCACAGAACATCCTGTGCATGACTACCATGTGCAAATCATACTTAGGCTATTGCATTCATTAACACAAAGAAATGGCTGTAACGAGGTTCTTCTACTCAGGAATTTCACAGAATGTTTGCAGGGTTCCAGACTCAATTCTCACTCCTGCTGAGCAAGTTCAACCCCACACATCCTGCCTTCCAGCCTAAGCTGTAGGTTATTTGGCAGAGTACACGCCTCTGCTCCTCCTCCTAAGAGTCACAGTTTTCAAAGAAGAACTTGAGAACTTTCAGGACTTAATTTTAGTGGTTACTGAAGTTCCTTGGAAGCTGGGGACATGGCTGCCAGATCTGGCCCCAAGATTAGTTTATATATTCTACTCGAAGGCTGTTTCATGTACATCATTGGTTTTAGTCTGGTAAAACAAATTGCCAATAATATTCTCAAGTACTGTGTTTTGTTGGTTTCAGATTACTGATGGTTTCCCAGTTTTTAGGCATTAAAGCCACTCTCCTGTGCACAGCTCCTTCCCTCAACAGCATCACATCACTGGCATGCAGGGAGGCTGCTGGACAGCCTGAAATACACCTACACTATATGGAGGGGGGAAGCTCTGGGGAGCGTGAGGGAGAGGTGACAAGGCAAAACTGGGACGAAGAATAAAGAAAGATTCATTTGTGAATGAGTGAATGAATGAATTACAACAATATTTAAACTAAATACAGTGTATTCAGAACAGGACCTAGTGTGGGGTCCCTTGGGAAAACAAGGGTATCACTTCATAAATAACCACGTTGTAGTGTCAAATGAGATCCTCCCATACACAGACAAGCTGAATTCTGCAACCTCTGTGTAAGTGTTTGCTTTGCAATCTAAACAGCATTTATTTTAATGGTACTTAAGGATAAATAAAGACGAAAGTAGTAAGAATGTCACACAGCATACCAAGTTGGGCCATTCCTCCTTGCAAATGGCTGAACTTAAGGCATTTGAGCCTCTGCCTCACGTTCCCACAAGTTTCAGACAGCATGCTGGCTTTGTTTGTTCTTTTAAAGAGAGTTATGAAAAGGCAAACTAATAAGATTTGCACTAAAGTTAAAGTAATTAACTAAGAAGACCAGTGTCAACATAAATATTATTAAAAGGTGTAGCTACATGCTGTGTAAACTACTGCTGCACTGGAGAGAGGTGAGGATAGCTAAACAACACGAGCACAAGAGAAACCTCAAACAGAGCTGGATAGAAGAGAAAATTCTTATCAATTCAAAATCACTGCCTCAAAGCCAGGGAGTCTAAGCTGTGTAAGTACTATTTAATCTACTTTCAAATAAGATCTAATCGTAGATGACTGGGTCACTATCATTCTCCAAAGCAAGAGAAAACTTGCTAGCTTATTTGAGAACACATCTTTTCTTTTTGTGCAGCTGGATTTTTGGCATACCATAGCTCAGCCCTGTTTGGAACCTTGTAAAAATCACTTATCTGAGCCTATCAGTAGCCAAATGGAGCACTGTGAACATTCCCGCTGGAGCTGCCAGCGGAATAACGGCTCCCTGAGGATTAACTTCTCAGTTAAAAAGAAAGCGAGCCTCTGTTACCGCAGCATAATGGCCTTCATCTGTAACCTAGATCTGGGCTGGCTTCTTTCAAATGCTTTTTCACTATGCTATCAGGAAAGGAAAGAAGAACCCATGCAGTTTGCAGGGAACTTCACGGGATCAAATGGTGCCAGTAGGAATCCACTGTCTGTCCCCTGAGCCCTTTTGGAGAAAGCCTGAGAAAAAGGAAAAGGTCTCAAAAATCTTTCCTGAAGAGAGGTGAGGGGCAGTACAGGGAGCAGGGAACAAGCACAGCTTCCTCATAAGGAAGCAGTATGAGGATAAGCATCCCTGTGTGCTTTGCTGCCCTGGTGTGCGGATCCAAGGAGCAGGAGGGGCGACCGTCGCTGCCGTTTCTGGTCACTGAGCCTTTGAGAGCAGGAGCCACTGTGGTGGGTCACATGGCAGCCCAAAGTGCTGACCACTGCCTGCAAACATCCGTGTCTCTTCCTGACTTCTGGGAGGGGCTGGGTCTAAAATAAAGCCAGGGAAGGTCACCTTAAAGGCCTCTGCCTACCAAATTGTTCTGTGCCCAACAAGACATTTGCTTTTCCCACAGCCACTGAGATCTTTCTGTCTAAAATAAAATACAGCTTGTCCTGCTGCAAATTTTTCAAGTAAGCTTCTAACATGAAAGATGACACAGAGCCTGAGCCTGCAAATGCTTCTGTGCAAAAATATTTTTCTTCCCATGAGACAGTCTGTCAGCAGGAAGGAATCAATCCCAGACCCCATCCACACTGAGGGCCAGTCAGTGCAACTGGAGTACAACTGCACTGAACTCAAAAGAGGGCAGTGTTAAATTAGTGTTGAGTTAATAGAAAATGATACCCCATTTATCTTGAGAGCTGTGGACTCACAATGACTTAGCCCACATTCTGGTTCTTTGTGGGAGATTTATCAGATGCAGAGTAGGAATCTGAAAGGCTAACTGGAACCAGCCAAGGTAGATAAATTGGAAAGGGGAAGCTTAATGTAGATATTTAATGGGAAGTGCCTGAGTTCAGAAAAAGCATTCCTGTATAGTCAGAGAAATAATGTTAGAGACCAATCCCTGCTTTGCTCATCTGAACTGTTTATTTGAGGTAACTACATCTATGCATTTATTCCACAGCGTGGCCAAGCAGTCAGCCTTGGTTTTACAAATTCTACAGCCAAGAAACATCATAAAATCCATCTCCTTACCTGCTCTGTGAGGCACTCTCAGGTACGTGGTACATGAAGACATTTCCCCGAGAAGCAGCAGCCCAGTGACTCGCCATGTTTATGATGGGACATGTGATAAATTGGTCCCTGATAAAAAAGGAGGAGCAGAGAATAGACATAGTCACACAAAGGAAAAAAGGGAAGAACCCCCAGAAGCAACAGACCACTTGCTATCTTGACAGTTTTCTTTAAATTTTCCAAAGCAGCTCATATCTCTGCCTTCAAATCCACTGAAGGAAAACAGATTCACACTCTGTGAGCCCAGTACTGCTCAGAATTCACTAAAAGTGCTGTTTCATGGTGTTGAACAATGATACTAAATAAACCAGATCTCACACATAAGGAGTACCCCAGCAAAAAACCACAATTCCATTTTAGTCTCGTTTATGAGGGCTCATGCTTATAGTAGTATAAAGTTCTTTCTGGCACCACTAGGTTGCAATGACATCTAATAAAAGGTCTGGGTTAAGGATCAATAACATAATTTCTGAATTTGTATCTGTGTGATCTCTTGGGTAGAGTTTCCAGCACTGGAAGAAGTAAGAGACCATGTTTGAAGATAAACCTGTAGGGCTTATCAATATGGAATTTCTGGTGCAATATGTCTGGGAAGGAAAGGTTAACCAGTAGGAGTGTAATGAGATAATTAAATAATCAATTTAACACCAAGTGCAAAAGGTGTGAGTGAAGCAAATGTATCCAAACTTTCCTACCTTCCTTTGCCCCAAAAAGGGGGGCTGGAACGTGGGGTGAGCAATAGCTGGAAGAAGCACAAGCTGTTCAAGTGGGGCAGGTAGAAACCAGGACACCTTACTGCAATCTATCTCTATGATTCCTCAAGGCAATATTTTACATACACACATCACCACTCCCCATTCTTCATGTGCCTGAGGACTCAGCACATGCTTTGGGCGTTTATATACCTTTACCTACATGAGTGCACACAAACATATCTGCTGAGGAAGTGGGAGGTTTCAATTCCCAGTTTAGTGAATCTGAAACAGCAGCTTCTCCTTCAGACTTGGTAGATATTAAAAAAAAAAAAAAAAAAAAAGACTGGTACAAGAAAGAAGAGTGTCAGAGAAGCATAAAAACATGTTGCTATTTTTAACTGGTATGGTTATGAAAGGCACTGTTTGGGTAGCTATCTTGGTTCAGCAGAGTTTATTTTATGCTCATCTGTGAGACCACAAGCTATGGGCTGACTGACCACAGGGCTCTTTGACAGTTATGGTTGACAACACCCATATGAAACAAAAATTACTTCTCTTCACATGCCTACTGGCATGGGGCTTCAGAGGAGCCGATGGTCTTTGAAAACTAGGGAGTCTGGGCAGAGCAATGGCTCTCAAGAAATGCTTTGAGATACATTTCACCATTTAAAACTGATTCTTGGTGTTATGGGGGGGAAAAAACCCCAGGTATTCTGAGGAAGTAAAAAAAAAACTTAAATACATATAGTAACCACAAAAATGAAATGGCTGTTTCTTACTGGCATGGAATACCAGAGCGGGGGGGGGGGGGGG